>JAIKVH010000145.1:0-20033 GCA_024679275.1 Phytophthora niederhauseri
ATCGAGAAGATGCTAAGAGTAAAGATCAGAACTCTCAACTACTGGAAGACGAATACTGGCACAAGCTGGACACCATTGTGGCGTCTGAAAGTATACGGGAGGGGAAGTGCGGCCACCCCCGCAAAGCAAAGCCATATGAATATTGTGTCCTCCGTCAAAATCGAATCTGCTTGCAGGAGAAGGGGAGGGGGTATCTCCCGAGACCTACTCCCGTTCTGGCGGAGTCTGGTGATGTTTCTCGAGGATAAACCCAACCAAAACAATAAAAAAAAGCTGGGTCCGGAACCACTACAATAAAAGAGACATGGCGAAATAGCAGCGAGGCCGCTATCGGTAATGCGGGGCTTCGTGAGATCAATATTGGAGCAAGTGGTGCTTCTGCATTAGGTCGTGATGCTGTTAAAATTGCGGGAAGTGACGATACCAGTACTGGAAAGGGCGCTATCAAAATCGCTGAGGGTGGTGGTTGGTGTCTAGAACATTGAAGGTGATGCACCTAATGCTGGTGCTTACAGCGGCGGTGATGCTGCGAGCTATGCTACAAGAAATAGTGAAGGTGTTGCATTCAGCGCCAGGGAAGTTACTGTCACAAATGTCGAATATGATGCTGTCAAAATCGCTGAGGCCGGTGTCAAGAAAAATGAAGGTGATGCATCCAATGCTGGACGGGGCACGGAGAAGGTGATGCTGCGAGCAACGGTGAAGGTGATGCTTCGAACAGCGGTGACGATGGTGCTGCGAATAACGGCGAAGGAAATGATGTTCAGAGTGCAAGAGATAACGTTATCAAGAATTCAGGTAATCATGCCGAAAACTAAAGAGATGATGCTGTCAGGCATGTAAAAGACTATGGCCTCAAGCGGGGGTGTGACGTCCTCGCTAAATTGATGATGACGCTGTCCAGAACGGGGGGGGGGGGTGATGTGAGTACTGAGCCAGAATGGGGCCATGGGGCCGGTGTTGGTGATAGTGTCAAAAATACTGAGGGCACCGCTGTCGAGACTGCAGGATGCGATGCTGCCAAGAATGTGGGCGATAGTGGTGTCATTCTTGGAGAATGTGACACGAGACAAGCTGGAGATGGAGGAGGAGGCAGTGTAGATAAAGCAAATGACGCTGATGAACACGGCAACACCAACGGTGCTGATGAAGCGGACGACAATGCCGAAAATGATTCTGATGCTGGCTGGTTTGAAATGGAATCGCCTAAAAATCTGGTGCTACAGCTTCTCGACTGCAAATACGATTTTTTTCGGAAGCGGTTTTGGCAAGATGAGAAGGTTTTAGAATGGCGGCATGAGTCAAATTACATGCTGCTATTTGGTGAACATGTCAAAAGCCTCACGATAGGCAACCGGCTATCGGCGACGATAATGGACTACTTCGTGCTGCGGTACATTTCGCAACAGCGTGGAATCACGCACATCTGCTGCACTGGCTTCTTTTCCCTAATGGGGTTTGCGTGAAAAACGGAAGATCCGAAGCAGCAAACCGATCGTCGCAATGGTATATGTGGCGCGTCGAATGGGGGTTGATTGGAACTCTTCCAAAACTAACACAAACGCTGTCACAAATCGCAATTTATGTGCCAAATATGTCCTAATTCGCGTCGTGTTTGCTACAACCGATGATGCGGACCAAAACCATCGCATTTGAGTGCTAAATACATGGCTACACTCTATCATCGTACATGCTGGCTAGTGACCGTGCCGCAGTGACCGTGCCGCGGTGCGGCCAGCCAGCTCCTTAGACAGTAGTAACAAGCAACGCGTAAGGTGCACGTACAATCAACTTCGGTGTTAGTAAACACTCAGCCTCTTCCGCTGGCTTTGCTGTCGACGGCTTGGGCGCTGACCGAACTTGAGAGCGTGGACATCACAGCATGAGTGGCGATTGGGATTTGTACCAAAATGATGGTACGCTTCATTTGCGCTCGACGCAATTTGTGGAGACGTCAAATTCGTCTCCACAAATTACGACGGATTTGCTACGAGAAATACGCCATGTTTATGACCGTAGCAAATATCGAGTTTGTGTGGGTTTTGGAAGAGCTCCATTCCGTTTGTATTTCTTCCGATATCCGGCCGAAAATATTGGACATTGTTATTGTGGGGAATGCGTTGCAATGGGGCCCATCAATATTTACCACATTGACTCGCTGAAAGGAGTTCAACAATCTCCGTACAGCAACGGACAGAATGCAACTGCCGACACCAGGAACTGCCACCGGGCCAAAGTTAAGGTACACATGTGCATAAAATATGATGCCATGCACTATCCGTGTCACCCTAAATTATTGTTTTGGCCGATCAAATTAGATTTTTGTTTATGGATTAATTTTTCAGCAAACACTTTAATATTATTTAAATATGCGCAAATCTCAAAATAAATGCGTTTATCAATAGAATGCATTCAGTTGGAGCGACTGTTTCGGTAAGGTACATTGTTGTGCGAGCCTAGCGTCATCACCATCAATCACTGCTAGCCGTTACATTCTGTCCGTTGCTGTACATCTTTGGGGTTGTGACATGGTTTCTCGTACAGGAGAAAAAACGGAATGCAGCTGATCTACTTGGGGACATGGCATTTTCTATACCAAGCCTCAGCAAAACAACAGCATTGACTGTGGTGTATGCGTAATGCACTACATTGCACGAGTTTCTAAGGAAATTGCGAGACTGTACAATGCAAAGCAAGCCCCGCGCTGTTTCAAAGACAAGTTGACAGAGTGGACAAGTAGTTTTAACGCAGGTGCTTCCGACAACGTTCGATCTCAGCTGCTTCAAGAAATCCTTTCCGGTTGATCTGAGCTATCGCTCTGCGCGGTGAAGGTGCAAAGTAAAACTGCCCTGTATTAGAGTAGCGAGCGTGGTGGGAGCTAATCTACTCCGTTGAAGTTCCGCTGCAAGCTGTTTACGGTGAACGCCCGAAACTGAGCGGGTGACGCGGCGTCCGTGGCTTTGCTAGCCGCGCTTAACCGTGATGATGATGTGGCTTGCAGGAAGCAACGTAAGCGGATCACTGCCCTCCTCGTTTTCACTGCGTCGGAGTGTCGGCTCCGCGGAGGGCTCTCCACATGGCTTGGAGGACTCGGTGCTTCGGATGAACGGCGACGTAGGGTTCGACTAGCTTGGGGATATCTTCGAGCCTGACACGAGCGGGCTCCCAGGAGGCTTCGAGGGGATCGACCCGACCCACTGCATCTTGATTTTGTAGTCGTCGGGACCTTTACGGCAGTCCAGCAGCTTTTTTACGAGGTGACCTCCAGAACCGTGGTGGACGTGGTCGAGTAGGCCTTCGGTCACCTCGCGCTGCAAATCGCGATAGAACTGCAGTCTTGACACATGATGCACGGTGATCGCGTTCGGGGCGATGAGGTCCTAAACCTGGAAGGCGTAGTCGTTGTTGGCGGCCACGATGCGTTTGGGTCCTTGCCAGTAGAGCGCCAGTTTGTTGTGGCGGGGTAGAACGCTAGCGGCCAGAACGAAGTCGCCGATCTCGAATTTGGGCATCGACACCCCAGGGCGCTGGTGGTGCCGATCCCGCCGCTGTTGCGTCTTCTTGGCGCGTGTGGCGGAAACCGCCTGGTGTAAGTCGTCTAGGGCCGACCGGACGTGTTGGATGTGCTTCTGCTGGAGTTTGTTGAGGCTGTCTTCACTCAGCTGGAGTATGGTCTCCTCGTGTACGATTGCACGCAGCTGAGATAACCCTGGCAATCTGGCGAACGCCGTGAGCGGGGCAACCATACCGAGACAATCGGACGACATGGTGTTCAAACTGTGCTGAACGATAGGTAGCACGCTGGGCCAGTCCGCAATCCGCATCTTCATCTCGCTCAGCATCTCGCTCAGCAGGGCCTTGAGAGCTTCAGGGCCAGGCGATTTACGACTTCGACAGATCCATTCGCACACAGACAATATGCTGTGACGAAGTGATGCTGCGCACCAAAAACGATGAGCTGGTTTTTGAAGCGTGTACCCTGGTCCGATACCCATTGGTACACGATGCCAAAGCGCTTGAACCAATCTACCCGTGCAGCTAGCGTTTCGTCGGCGGTGGCGGCTAGGCATGGAACAAGATCTATGTAACCCGACATCCCATCTTTCACGACGAACACGTACTGCAGGCCGCTCGAACTCAATGGGAGGCTTAGGAAGTCGAAGTGTAAAACTTCGTCCGGCTGTGTAGCACGGAGAGTAGGTCCAACTGGTCGTGGCTCGCGCGAATTGCCAGTACCGAGACAGTGAATACATCCACGTACGAATGAAGCGATATCTGCAGACATCGTCGTCCAGTAGAAAACTTCCTTGTTCGTCTGGAGAGTAGCTTTGACTCCGCGATGACCACTGGCACCGGCATGACTGATGACACATACACGCTGACGAAGGTCGCCTGAATCCTCTGGTAGCCAGATTAGTCAGGTAGAGATTGCGCTCGGCATTCTAAGTCACATCGTCTGGAGCTCGAAGGGCGGTAGCTTCGCCCTGAGTTTGTCGAATCTCTGCTGGTGTTGGTCATTCAAAGTCTGGTTCTAGTGGCGGTGCAACTGGTCAATCACTGCAAGCTGTCGTAGCTGGACCGTGCGTGGGAGTGGGCCCTCTGCGCTTGCACCCAACGCGAAAGTAGGTCCTCCCAGACATTCTCCTCGCCCCAAGCGTGTTCGATCTCTTAGTTGAAACACGACCCGAGGGGCCAGCGTTGGAGCTTGTCGGCTTGGTACCGGCGTATCCCGGCGTCGGCAGCTTACGGATTGAAGATGTAAATCAGGTTGCGATGGTCGGTAAAGATAGTTAACACTCCGGGTCACAGGGGAAGGTAGTCAAGGCGCTGGCAAGCTTCACCTATAGCGACTGCTTCCTTCTCCACGATGGCCCACCTACTAGCGGCACCAACGAACTTTCCACTGAGGTATGCGAGTGGCTTATGGTGCTACTCGTCACGGGGCTTCTCCAAATCGCCTGACGGCACCTGTGTAGCTACGGCTTCCCCGTACTCAGAGTTTGGGTCGGTTAAGAGGCACATATCCCAATCCGCGCGTGGGTGCGCGAGCGGGGTGATCCGCACTAAGGCATCCTTCAGGTTGTCCAGACTGGCAACCTCTTCGGGTCCCCACTGACAGTCCTCATACCTGGCTTTCTGCAGCTTGGATTTCTTGCGGCTGTCCGTCACTTTCACCGCCACTTCCTGCGCCTTGTAGAGTGGCCCGGTGATGTCGGCGTACTTGGGGAGGCTGGTACGCATCCAGTTGACCACACACAGCAGCTGCTGAAGGTCGGCTGCCGTAGCTGGAGGGGCCATCTCGACCAGCCCTTGGATGCGATCGGGGCAATGCGTCACCCCTGCTCCAGATATCACTCTTCCGCACCACGCAATACTCTTCGTGAAGAAAACGCACTTCCCCGGGTGCAGTTTGAGATCATATTCTGCCCACTTCTGCACGACTCGATCAAACAGGTTACACAGTTTCTCCTCGGTTGCCGCGTAGCCAAGTAGGTCGTGAAGCCACGCTAAAACACCGTGATTAATATCGTCCCTGAAAATCTCTTCTACCGTCTGTTGGCAGAATGTTACTGAGTCCGTTGCCCCCATGGGGACACGCAGTGGTGTGTACATGCCGCGAAGGGTCATGAACGTGTAGAGCGCTAGCGACACCGGGTCCAAAGGCATTTGTCAGTAGCCCTTAAATCAGTCGCACGAGAAGAACACAGTCGCACCCTCGACGCGAGTGATCACTACCTCGAGCTGCGGCATGGGGAAGGGCATGGCCTCCGTACACGCGTTCACGGTGCGGTCGTCAATGGTCATGCGGAGCTCTGCCACGTCCTTCTTCGGGACGATGCGCGGTGGCGAGCACCATCTACCATGGTTGTTCTCCCGAATTAGCATCGCTTCGAGCAGCCCCTTCACATGGGCGTCCAAGAATATGCGATGGAGGAGCGAATAACGGCGGGCTTTACACTTTACAGGAATAGCACCGGGCATGAGTCGAACCATAAGTGGGGCCACTTTGACAGGTGGATCTTAACCAAACTGCACCCGGAAATTGTCGGCGTGTTTGTCCAGCGACGCCTAATAATTCGTAGCAAACATCGTTCACTCAGCCCACGCGCGACACTATTTTTTAAGCCTTTGACGAAGAGCTATTGAACACGCTGGGAAGCCTCGCCGAGGCTCTCAAATTTCGGCGTGAGAACAAACTCTTCCAGCGGGGTAGCCTCACCGCTGGCTCGCGGGCCATGAAAGGCCTGATACTGGAGCCGCTGCATCTTCAGTATCGGGGAGCTGTCCGCGGGTGGTGGCGCATTGTCTCCGCCGTCGTACTCGGGCTGTCTGGTTAGTGCCGCCGCCAGGAACGTGTCCACTGAGTAGCCTAGCCGCTCTATCATTGGCCGTCCAATCGTGATGTTCATTTCAGCACCGTAGGTTCCTTAGCACAAGCGGTCCAGCCGAGGTGGCCAGACTAACCTTGCGCAATAGCACAATGCGCGACAGCACTACGAACTGATTTCCGACGGGTTTCCCATACGCTGGTGTAGGGGCGTCGCGCAGGTCGTGATTCTAGTCCAGCTTCTGTAGCGATTCGACGGCACCACGGGAAATGAGGGTATCATCTGTGCCACAGTCGAGAAGAGTTGTGGTGAACTCTAGTCCATATGCAACATTCATTACATGACCCGGTGAAGCTGCCGTACCACTAGCGGGTGCGCGATCACCAGGGGGCACGAGTAGTTTCTTCGTCTGTGGTTGCGTCTTCCGCTTCTCGCGCACCTCGGCAATCAGCCTCTCTGCTTCACCTGGTTGCGCGTGCGGACAGTGGCGTACGCTATGATTCGGCGATACGCACTTCAAGCAGGGCAGATCAAGTCTCTTGCGTTCGTCGGTCGTCGGCTAGTCGTTGCTGGGCTTGTTGCTGACCACGGGCGGGGTGGTGGTCGTATCCGGATGCGCTGACTTGCTGCGTTGCTGGCGTGGGACTGGTTTGGCCTCCTGTACAGGCATTTGGACCCCCTTGCGTCGTCATTCCACTGAAAGCCTTGTATAAGCATTTGTGGTGACCCACTTACAGAAAGGAACGGTCTGCTTTTTCATCTCCTTGTTTGATTCCATGGTGAGCTGGTGTCGGACGATTTACCGAAACCCAGTCGGCTGCAGTGCCTCTAACAGGTAACCTACGATGCGACGTGTCGCCCTGCGGAACATATCGTCGCCGATATTGTGAGCTTCCAGGATCTTGTACATGTCCGCTTGTAGTTGGCTCATGCGCGACTGTGCTTCCTTCAGCTTGCCAGTCATGCGTAGCGACTTCAATGGTCAGATAGTTGTGCCTGTCCACAGAGGCATTGGCCTCCAGGAAGTACTGTACTACTGCTCGTCCGTGATTGTCTCCGGCGAACAGCCGAACTCGAACATCGCGATGCGTCGGCGTGTGTCACCGTTGATACAAGCCATGCCCGGCATGACAAATGGGCGATTGGCGGGGGTCTGGAAGGCAGCGAGGGCAATGGCGTAGGCATCATACTGCCTCATGAAAGTCCGGCGCTCTTCCAAACGTGCTGTCGCGGTACACTGGGGCCGCAGGGAGGCTCGGCACGTTCGGCACAGGCGTCGACACGTCGGTCATCTCGATGACGCCACTTGGGGAAGGTGGCGGCGGTGTTGTCGTGCCAAACGGGTTGGTGATCGGAGCACTAATTCGGCGGGCGGCTGCGGCATCGTGCGCAGCGTCGGCAGCTTCGTTGTCGGTCTCCACGTTGAGCCGCTCGAAGTTTTCCGCAGCTCCGAGAGCGACGTGTCGTACGGAGCGACGGCGTCCCATGTTCGGGCTTGGGTCTTGATGCTCAACCGAACTAAAGAATTCTTTGACCGGAGCTATCGCTCTGCGCGGTGAACGTGCAAAGTAAAACTGACATGTATTAGAGTAGCGAGCGTGGTGGGAGCTAATCTACTCCGTTGAAGTTCCGCTGCAAGCTGTTTACGGTGAACGCCCGAAACTGAGCGGGTGACGCGGCGTCCGTGGCTTTGCTAGCCGCGCTTAACCGTGATGATGATGTGGCTTGCAGGAAGCAACGTAAGCGGATCACTGCCCTCCTCGTTTTCACTGCGTCGGAGTGTCGGCTCCGCGGAGGGCTCTCCACATGGCTTGGAGGACTCGGTGCTTCGGATGAACGGCGACGTAGGACATGACATCTGTGCTATATCAATAGCTTTACACGGTACATGCACTAGCTCAGACCAAAATTCTCTGAAATTTATTTCAGAATTAAGGAGTGATTGGAATCCCTGGTCTAATTAATCCCTCAGTCCATACCTGACCAACTTGATTCATCGACATCTAGCAGTATCTGGATGATTTCATACAAACACTAAGTTAAACTAGTGTACTGTGGGAAAACTGAAGTCGCATACCCCAATTAAGATTATATTTTAGGTGAATGTTACCTGTGGCGGCAGGTTGTGTGGAGCACCTCCAAAAGATACGTTCGAGCAAACTGAACCGAGAATTTACGTTAACCGATCAGAATCTATCGATAAAAAAATTACCGGGATGGGTGCATGGTCTTGGCGCTAAACATCAATCGGATTGATAGACATATTATGACTTCACCGTTTGCTATGGTGCCTTCATTGTTCGCTCACTTTCCATTTTACGCTTGATCGCTTACCCAGAAGGTTTTCTGACACCTGCATTAAGACAACTATCACTAAAGGACAACATATTTTCGAGAAATACTAAAATACTACCCGTCTTAAGTGGTTGGCTACGACGATAGATTGGAACAGTAGCTAGCTACGACTGACCGACAATGACGCAGCCCCGGTCTCTCTACGGTGTTTTAAGACAGCAGATCTGCATCGGCAATGCTCGATGACCAAGATCTCGCAACATGAAGGAACTACCAGCACGGACTTCCGTCCGCGCGTTGGTCGCGGTAGGAAAGCCCCGATTGTGCCGATGTGCCAATTCGGCGAACAAAGGCTGCGATAGGAAGATTTTGGAATACGTGTACTTCGAAAAAATATTTTAGTGTTTTGAGTTAGGACGTACTAAGTATTGTGAATTCGGCCAAATTTGGATCGGTTCTTGCAATCGCCTTCCTATACAAAATGCCTATGAAACGGTGACTTACCTGATCATTTCGTATAAGTACGGATCCAGCGGCCTAAAATAGCCTAGAATAGTATCGGGGCGATTCGGGGACGATTTTGAGTAGAACCCACAATACTTATTTTACGATCTATCGGCATCTCCTGCGGCTGCTTCGTAGCCTCAGTATTTGCTTCGTGCGCACTTCGAAGCATATAGAACGTTGCAAATTACTCAAGACCTCGCTGACACGGCATTGAAATGAGTATGCCGCTCGGAAGTCGTGAGAATGTCGTTCGATGACACACGCGCCTGGGTCGTCTAACGACAGTTCTTCGGATCTTCGAACTGCGAATACTAGCACACTTGCTAGTTGCAAGTTGGTACGTCGTGTTGCAAGTTGCAAACCTCCTTGATCAGACTGGCAAATCACGAGCAAACAGGTAAGAGCCACGGCTTCAGGTACAAGGCGTATCGCTAATACATGGCATAATAGAATTCCACATATAGCTATTCTACAGTGGCTGCATTTATTGCGCCTTTCACGTATTTTGGCGGGTGAGCTGTTAATTGAGGCGAAATTAGAGTAATAAAAGGGTGATCAACGCTTATTTAGTGTTATTCTGCCTAAGATTGTGAGCGTTTACTCTAACATACGCGATCAGCATTTGAGAGCCAATCGACGGAGATACGACCAGAATGGATTGGCGGGTAGGAAACCGCCAATCGCTCTGCTTTCGTCTAACGTAGGCTGGATTAGCTTATTCCGCCTTAGCTTGGCCTCACCATCGCCGTTCCTAATTCGACCGCGAAGGGACGACCCGGAATTAACATGGTAATTAGCTAACTCGGGCATAATTAAGGTCACTAAGGGATTAGAGTTATGCCAGAATTATCACGGCAGAATAAGTGAACGCCATGGGCATATATTTCTTCATCTGGGATAAAGTCGCACAATCCTAGTAAATGCAATGAGACCGAGCATATAAAAAACCTCAAATTTCAGAGCTTCTTCGGGCCGCAGGCACGACTTTGTTACACAACACCCTCGTATTGGTGCTGAGCTGGTATTGCCACAATACGCATTGACCTTCCTCCACCGCCAGGTGCGGAAGTTCGTTACTTCTGGTGGGCTCCGAAATAAAATATGCTAAGATATGAGTTATGCTAGAAAGCGGTCAAGAATAACTTGCCAAGCCTGCACGATTCGCGGTAATTGAGACGCACGTTTGTACACTTGTGCAGAGCTGCCACAACTGGTCAAAGCACCCACAGCTTATGGTGGAATCACTGCACTGCTCAGTGATTTTCAGGGTTTGTGGTGCAGACGCAAGTTTATGGTGGAGTAACGGGACTGTGTGGTAAAAGTAAGCCGTTCTCAGGTTGTGAGGTTGAGGCCGTGGACATGGGGAGTAGTATAGACCAAAGGAGATTAGGGACGCGGCGTCCCTGTGTCATAGGTATCCAACCGGTTCAGTCTACCCACGCATATAAACCTTTTGGAGGCCCAGTCGGAGTAGTACCGGTTTCACGAAAATGTACGAGTTAGATGCCAAGACGGGTCATCGTTTGATTTTACGTACGGAGTGTCCTATCCCAGTATAACGTAATAATCCTGGTAGTACAACGGGGTACACGTTGTACGGACAGCCCAGTAGGGATTAATTCCAGATATGTGGACCACCCAAGTCGTAATTAGTGCTTCAATACAAATTTCAAGTACAAGCTACTTTTTTTTTACCATTTTACATCCGACCTAACAGGCTACTCACTTCAGAAGGTTGTTCTAGTATAAACTTAGGGAGCTATCTATCATAGAGCGACTAAAGCGACTCGACCCTTACTTTCGGTGCGTTTCTTGTTGAAATTGTACAGATAAACACGACCGGCAGGCTCGCGCACAGTTATGTATAGTAGCCGTGTTGTGCAGTATCAATGCAATAGAAGCTACGCGTTTAGAACTAATCTCTTAACGCTGGTAAGCAGGGCCAATATTTTAGGTGTGTACGTAGGAGAATGCAAACATAAAAGAAATGGAAGTGGGTAATAGGCTGACAGCGTGACTACGGGGCCGGTGGTGATGCAGGAGCAGATGAGCACGAACAGCGATGCACGCGCGTCCAACTCGGCTTTCATGAGGTGGTTGTCGATGTCTGACGACGGAGCGCCATTGTGTTGGTATAGTGCGTCGGGAAGTGCCAGCATCTAGTCCGTGCAGGGGATTGCTTGTGCTTGTCAGGTATACTTACGTGGGGCCATGACAGTATAATTCCAGAAAGGGTGAGGTGGCTTCCCCAGCTACCCTAAAAAAACTGAAGAGGTAAGGCAACACTGCGGGAGTGTGGATTGATAGTATTGAACTAGATTTGGAATTCTCAGAAGATATCACGTAAGTTCCGATAATTTTTTAGCTCGGAATTCCGAGAAAATCACGCATAGTTGCAGGTGCCCTGCAATCTCTTGCTTATTTTGCTTTTTGTATCGGACCTTCAGATCTTTGTCATGAGTAAGTACGTAAGCATGGCCTGATGTAGATCATCGTGACCGTAACTAACTGAAATTGCGTACTTTTCTCTAGCTTCAAGATGTCGATTATAGTGGTGTCATGGAAGTTGCAATTGCACAGCGTGTCAGAACGAACGTCCTGATGGCAACTCAATGCCTGACAGTGTGTACCGTTTTGTTTCCTCGGCGAATTCGTGTAGTGCGTGTTGCCAACCTCCCCCCCCCAAAAAAGTCCCACGAAGCTGGAAGCGAGAAGACCTTGTACACAACGGTGCGTGGTTTGAAGCGAAGGTGAGGCCACTGGTTTCACCTTCGCTAGAGTGCTCCCTCTGAGTTTAGCTTACTCGCTTGTTGCGTCTGTATAAACTATTTGTTCCATCAAGTCAGTTTGGGTCACCTCAAGCTTGGAGCGTCGCCCTGAGTTCGCACCGGGTGCCTGTATACTTGCCGAGTACTCATCTCTATATCGTTGCATTTCTCGTGTGAACGCAGCAAGCTGCCTAAGCCGACTAACCAGCCCAACCACCTCGTGTATGATACATTTCCTGCTTTAACGAGAATACTACCTCTGACCTACAATCTGTTTTTGTTGAGTATGGCGAAAGATACTCATGCTTGACTTGTGTATGCTTGCGATGATTAACTCGCTGTTACTTGGTCAGATAGAAACTGCCACCGAGGGATCAGCTTCGTATCCGGACGTGTTACGACTACTACAGACACTGCTGGCGGCGCGCATCACCAAGAAGATGATCAAGCTGCCAAAACGGAAGTATCTGAAGGCGTTCCCTTAGTGGGAGGACAGCGCAGTGGGTCAGTAGAATACTTTAAATCGGGACTAACGTGTATAAGTACGAGAGCTCTAAGCAGGCTGGGATAGCTAAGAAATGTTGGGTGAGGCAAACTCGGGACTGCGGTACAATGGATTCGTGTCTTATTCGGCGAGGCGGTACATTTAAAAAAACAAGTCAAGTAGTTGGCGTGTCCTCGACACTTGATTCCGAGTTAGTGCATCCGTAGGACAGGTTTAAAGTTCAAACGTTTCGGCGCATGGCAGTGAAAAAAATGCCACCGGATGGTATTCGTTGTCTTGCTACATCAGCTCAAGGTTATACATGCAAGCACATTTTAGTAGATAAACTTGGGCACAATGACTCGTATTCGGGTATCCTTGTTATATCAGTTCTAGCACAGAATTCGAGTTAAACAATACGATTAGTTGATTCTAACTACGGGCATCTACTGCACCTGCTTCGCAGCCGCAGCAACTGCCCGGTAACGCGTCTATATGCTACCCACCGGGGGCAGCCTAAATAGCAGCACTAAACCTATCAATGACATACGGGGCCGAAGCACCATGTCGGTCCGCAGTTGCGGTAGTCTTTTTTTTCAAATAGGGTATTATCCTGGTAGTGCTACGGCAGTAGTACGTACAGCCCAATAGGGGTTAATTCCCGAACCCGAATTGGTGTGTTCACACAAAAGGTAGGTATCGATTCTATGCAAATTTCAAGTACAATCTCCTTATATTTTTTTTGTTTTTGGCATATACATCGCAGATTTTCCAGTTATTGCAGGTGTTTTACGACGGTAAATGAAAGCAGAAGACGATATCTTGCGATATCGATTTGGGCGGGGTTATTTAGCTTTGCGGCTTCTATAGCTTACCTATTGCTTTGCTTCCTCATGCATGTGTTGGAACTGGCAAAGCGTGGGCCAGCCGAATTCGCAGAAACAGCAGCTAACGTGTTGATGTTACGCACGGTGAGGAGATAATTAGATGCCACTAGACGACGGAATCGTGTGGCGTCAACAGTGGAGCGGTGCCAGTGGCAAGGGATAACTGACAGGAGGATAAACGGTGACGTAGAGCCATTCGCGTTTGTTGCCGGTGAGCGCCAGCTGAGCAAGCGGACAAAGCGTGCGAGATCAAGGAGCTGGGCGGCACCCGCGGAACGAGGCTCGACTGTATGAAGCTACATGACACGGTTGCGACATGGGAGAGAGCTGGTCGCGTCGATACTGAATGTGCGGTGACGTCGCTGGGAAGGCTGGCTGGTAAGTGCAGTGTAAGAGCGAGAGCTGTAGGGCTAATCAGTGAGAACGGCGGAGCTAACCTTTTCAATTTCACTTTCGGATTCACCATCTGACCAACAAGCGCGTCTTCACCTCGGCGGCAAACTCACCTGCGACTCCCGGAAGTGCAACAGGTCATTGAGCCCAAGTCACAGTCTGCCCGTAGAAGGCCGCGACGATGTCGGTCACCGGGCGCCTTGGCTTCACGGACTTAGAAAGTCCTCAAGCCATGCCGCTTGCTGCGAGGGCAGAGCGGGCACTCCGAGTGGCTCTGCGCAGTGTCCATGGGGAACGGCGGAGTCAGCCCTACGTCTACACTACTCCTGAGCGACGGCCACGGCGTGCTACGTTCGAGAGCGACCGCGGGCCAACCTCCCCTGACGTGGGCACGAGATCAAGCCCGTCAGCACACAGCACACGCCTGTCGGACGAGGACATGATCGGGGTGCTAAAGGCCCGGCTAGATGATGCCATGGAGCTGATCGAGATCCAGCAGCGGATGATTAGTGAAGACAAGGTTGCGGCCGCGATCGAAGAAGCCCGAGGACGCCGACTTGACGAGATGCGCCGCTCCCTGGTCGAGGAAGAAGAGGCCAAGTACGGAGATGCTGGCTCTGAACAGCAACGTGACGCTGGCAATGACAAGCACCAGACTGGCAGCACGTTCAACCAGCCCCTGGTACACGGTGGCACACAAGCCATTGCTGGTACACACGGGCTACCTGGCGACTTGCAGCAGACACCGACAGCTGTGGCTGCCGACAGTGTACCCTAGGATGTCGCGGGACCTGGTGTCACTGCTCAGCAGAAGCTTCCCTCCAGTCCCGCAAAACCACCCAAGCCCGTCCAGCCATCTGGTGATGAGGAGAAGCGGCCGGCTCCCGCGCACGAGACGGCGACGAACGTAGTGAAGAAGTCGCCCAAGCTCAAGGACATCTACTGCCGCCGGTTCGACGGCAAGGAAGTGTACCCCGGTCTGGGCGGTGGCGTTGAAGATTTCCTGAATGAGTTTGAGAGCTCCGTCCGCATGGAGCGACCCTTGAACAACTCAACGTGGTCGACAGAGCTCAAGGCCTCGGTGCTCGGCACCTTCCTAGAAGGGCAAGCAAGCCGGGTGTACCACGACTTCACTGGTAACAGAGACGTCAGCTATGATGAGCTCACGGTCCACCCGAAGAAGGAGTTCGGCTGTAACCTGAGCCAGTATGAACTGGGCAAGCGGCCCGACACGCACAAGTTCGCTGGTGACACCTGGAAGCAGTACGTGACGTATCTGAAGTTCATCGAGCGCCTGATGGTCGGAGACCGCTCGCAGTTGCTGCTAGAAACTGTCTGCAACAACGCGTGCCCCGAGCTCAAGTCAACCCTTCTAAGCATGGTCGACGACGCGAGCACGAACTACATGAAGGAACTGGACAAGGTGAACGACTTCCTGATTCGCTCCCAAGGCGATGGACGACGTGTCGGCCAGGGGAAGCAGTCCGGGCGGGGGCCCAGTCAAGCGCCACAACAGCGCGGCCAGCCGCCGAACAGCAACAGCAACAAGACGCAGGCAGGGCAATCACAAGGCAGTGGTCAACTCAAGCCGAAGCAGAGTCATCAGAACGACAACGGCCCTCGTCCGAACCTGCAACGTAACAGCAGTGCGCAAGCACACGCGACCGAGCCCACGATAACCTGCTGGAATTGCGGTGGAGCTGGTCACAAACAAGCTCAGTGCAGTAAGCCCAAGAAGGCCCCGCAACAAGCCTCGGCGAACCAAGCGCAACAACAGAATCCGGCTACTGCATCAGAGTCTGAGGACGAGACCTCGGAGCTGTGGATGGCTGCGGGACAGCCCAATGAGAACCCACCACGGACATCATCCTGGCTCCTCGACTCAGGAGCATCGCACCACTTGTGGTCGCACCACTTGTGCTCCGACGGTGCTGAACTCTTCGGTACTTCTCCGTCCAATCTGGTCGCCAAGGTGGCGAACGGAGGGCTGCTGCAACCAAGTACAAAGGGTAGCTGCATTCTTCAAGTGGCGAACGGTGCTGCTACAACCAAGGCGGTGCTCCTACACGAAGTGCACCACGTTCCTGGTCTGAGCAGAAACCTGCTGTGGGTAGCTGAGTGAGCGCGGAATCAGCACGACGTTTGGTGAAAGGGGGTGCTGTCTGAAGAACCACCGTGGAGACGTAGTTGCTGTCGCGGAGCGACAAGGCAAGATGTGGATTTTGCGCGGGGAAACCGTGGACGCCAACGCCGACGCTACGGCCATATTCGTGCAGATTCCCAAGGCCACCCTGCAGCATTGGCACGAGCGTCAAGGGCACGTCAATTTCCAGGACTTGTTGAGGATGTACTCAAAAGGACTGGCAGACGACATGGAGGTCGTTGCGAAGAAGCTGAATTTCTGCCTGCCGTGTGCTGAAGCCAAACAGACTAAGTCCAAGCAGCCGACGGTTGATACGTCGACCTCGGCACCAACAGACGAAGTTGGAGCTGTACTCGGAGTCGACCTGAAGACTGACATCAAGCCTCCCGATCGGAACGGAAACAAGCACCTGTTGACAATCCTTGACTAAGGTTCGAGTTTCAACAGAGTGTATCTGCTGCAAACGAAGGACGAGGCAGTGAAGCGAATCTTGGAGTTCCTGCCCGAGTTCGAGCGCCAGTACAACGTGGCCGTGAAGGTTATCCGGTCGAACGACGGGGGTGAGTTCCTGGGACGCGAGTTCGAGGCGTACTGCAAGCGCCACGGCATCCACTATCAGTCGTCGCTGCCCGACAACTCTGCCTCGAACGGCAAGGTAGAGCGTATGCACCGTACGCTGATGAATTCGTGCCGCGCGATGTTGTGGGCGTCAGGTCTTCCCGAGCGGTACTGAGGCGACTCCGTCAAATTTGCGCGAGCGAACGCAGACATTTAGTCTCCGCTGGAGGTGCTCACCGGCAAAGCCCCCAGTGTGGGGCATATCCTGACGTTTGGTTCCACCTGCACCACAAGAAGGCTGCATCCGTGAAGCACCGGGCCGAGAAAGCTGTTATCATCGGTGTCAACGAGGCCCAGAAGGACTACCGGTTGTTCTTGCCCCGGACGAAGAAGATCGTGACGAGTGCAGACGTGCAGAACGTTGACAAGCTTGACATTCACGAAAAGGAGACATAGGACGCGTTGAACGAGCTGCGTGGTGAGAACGAGCTGTCGCTCATTCGATCCGACCCTGTACAACACGCGTCGGATGCAGGGCAGGTGCGCGGTCAAGCTGGCAGTGAAGGAGGCCGGCAACAGCAGGCAGCGTTAGCCGACAAACGGCGCATCAGCGTGTGCCGGGCCAAGAAGCGCACTCGACTGGTCAGCAGTCCCGACAGTTCGAGTGAGAGTGGCGAGGACGAGTATGGAGGAAACCCCATCAGTGCGGGCACACTCCGTCGCGTGTTTGGCTCCCGCAAGAAGGTGAAGCGGCAAGGCGACTTCGCGTTGTCACAAGCACTAATTGAGGAGGTCGTCGGCTCTGCATTCCTGAACCTGTCTGAAGCAATGGCCGCCATCATAACCCCTCGTGACATCGACGAAGCGCAGCACTCACGAGTGGCCCCAGTGAAAGGCAGCTATCGAGCGAGAATGAACGGATTTGCAAGCCAATGGGACGTGGGAGGTCGTCAAGGTGCCTGCTGGAGCGAACCTCGTGTCTTCCAAATGGGTGTCCAAGATAAAGCTCAACTCGCCTGGAGAACTTGAGCGATTCAAGGCTCGGTTGGTGGCTCGCGGCTTCTCACCGCGATTTGGTATTGACTTCGAAGAAACCTACACACCCGTGCTGAAGACGACGAGCGTGCGCTTCCTGGTAGTACTGGCGGCGCAGCGGAGGCGGCGTCTCCGCCAAGGCGACGTTCTCAACGCCTATGTGAAGGCGAGCCTGGACCGGCCTATCCTGATGACACCACCCAAGGGTACACCATGCTCGGACGACACGGTGTGACTGCTGAAGAAGGGGCTCTACGGATTGAAGCAGAGTGGGCTTCTCTGGAATAAGGGAATCAATGAGTTCCTGCTGTCGCTGGGGTTCTTGCAGAGCAAGCACGACCCTTACCTGTACACCCGCCGCCGCAACGGAAGGCGGACCATGCTCGGGCTTTACGTCGACGACGTTATCATTGTCAGTGAAGATGATGCGGATAGCGACTGGGTCATGCGGCAGCTGCAGAAGCGCTTCGACATCAAGGACATGGGCGATGCAGCCAAGGTGCTCGGGATTTGCATCGAGTACACGACCGACGGCTTCGTCCTCCACCAGCGCGACACCATCGAGGAACTCTTGGTTGACATGGGCATGGCTACATACCGGGCTGTCAGCACGCCGATGGAGGCCAGACCAATCGACGACGACGTGCCCATGGAGCAGACCAGCTTGATTTGAAGAACAATTGGCTCACTCATGTGGATCTCTAACTGCACTCGACCGGACATTACTGCAGCAGTGAATTATCTTGCGAGATTTGTTGTCCGGCCTTGCGAGAGTCACTGGCGCGCGGTGAAGCGGATCCTGCGCTATTTTCGTGGCACTTCATCGGCCGGGCTATCCTTTAAGTATGGCCAAGGCGCTGGCTGCAAGTGGCATGTGACCATTTTCACACATGGAGACTGGGCCGGCGACACATCGGATGCCAAGTCTGTGTCTGGTGCTGTCCTGATGCTGAACGGCATGGTGATCGCCTGGGCGCCCAAAAAGCAGACGTCCGTCGCGCTTTCCACTATGGAGGCGGAATATGTGGCCGCAGCCATTGCAGTGAAAGATACCGTCTGGGTGAAGCAGCTTCTGGTGGAGATCGGCCTGTGGACGAAGGACAAGTCCGTGCAGCTTCAAGTGGACAACCAGTCGGCCATCAAGGCAATGCAGAACGAGATGACAAGCAGCCGCAGCAAGCACATAAATGTGCGCTATCACGTTATCCGAGATGTGGTCAAGCGTGGCGATGTGGTTGTCTGGTACTGCCTCACTCAGCAGCAGCTCGCGGACATTTTGACGAAGCCTCTGCGGCGCGTGGTGTTCGAGCGACTTCGAGACCAGCTACGCGTGGTGCGACTGGCCTAAGCTTAGAGAAGGGCTCTTGGAACTGGCAAAGCGTGGGACAGCCGAATTCGCAGAAACAGCAGCTAACGTGTTGATGTTACGCACGGGAGGAGATGATTAGATGCCACTCGACGACGGAATCGCGTGGCATCAACAGTGGAGCGGTGCCAGTGGTAGGGGATGACTGGCAGGGGGATAAACGGTGACATAGAGCCATTCGCGTTTGTTGCCGGTGAGCGCCAGCTGAGCAAGCGGACAAAGCGTGCGAGATCAAGGAGCTGGGCGGCACCCGCCGAACGAGGCTCGGCTGCATGAAGCTACATGACACGGTTGCGACCTGGGAGAGAGCTGGTCGCGTCGATACTGAATGTGCGGTGACATCGTTGTGAAGGCTGGCTGGTAAGTGCGGTGTAAGAGCGAGAGCTGTAGGGCTAATCAGTGAGAACGGCGGAGCTAACCTTTTCAATTTCACTTTCGGATTCACCATCTGACCAACAAGCGCGTCTTCACCTCGGCGGCAAACTCACCTGCGACTCCCGGAAGTGCAACAGCATGCACCATTGCTCTGCTTTCAGCAACCATCTAGCCCGTACATTAAGTATGGGCTAGATGGTTTCAAAGCAGTTAATGACTTCCCACTACGCGCCTCAAGCAGATCAAGTTGCTGAAGTTAGATGCACAAACGCACAGACCACGGACTTTTTCGGCATAGTACCTCCTGGCCGGCTCAAGCCACATAAATCAACAGGAACTGAGCTACGATGGAGGAGAACTGGCCTTGATCGTCTGCCGCACCGATGCATCGCGCGCCGCAAAACTACGCATCGTAATGCACGTAGATGTAGATCTGTACAGGCGAACAATTCGACCTATCCGAGTGCATAACAAAAAAGAGATGATTAGGTATGCAGGTGGTTTAGCAGCTCGCTCCGACGACACGCAGCGAGTATATGCCCTTAGAGAGCGGGGGCCACCGTGCTGCCAAAGCTCGCCGCTTGATGCGTTGTCCGTAGATGCGTTGTCCGTGGCAGCGTAGATGAGATGACTGCGGCGAGAAAATCTGTGAATGAATGTTTGAAGTTTAACAGAAAAGCTGTGGTCATTGACCATCTTCTTCGTACTTATCTGCGTGGATCCGCTCCAACCATTTTTTTGGTATCAGTACAGATTTTAATAATTTAGTATTTTCTGAATTTAGTGTTTTTAATCCTTAACCCCTCAGCGCCCAAGCTGTTTTTATCTGTTTTTTTATTTCACGGTACTCGCCCAGCATGATAGTCGTACAGCATGTTAAAGTCGCGCAACAT
>JAIKVH010000146.1:0-19948 GCA_024679275.1 Phytophthora niederhauseri
GATGGCGTGACGCATACGCTAACGTACTTTGACGATCATGCCGCCCACGAACTTGTGGACAGTGACGTCCTCGCCAGCATCGTTCGTCGTCTGGGTCTTGACGTACTCGCCATCCTGCTGGAGGCCGCTCGGGAACTTGAGCATGCAGTTCCCAATGGGGTTCCCGTTCTCGAACCTGCCGACGTAGGAGCCGCCATCCTTGAACACCCACTTCCCGTTCGTGATGGTGTTGTCTGCCCATTCGCCCACGAACAGGCTCTTGTCCGCCGCGAACTCGTACGTGCCCTTGCCCGAGCGGATGCCGCTTTCGAACCTCCCACTGAAGATGTCTCCGTTCGCGTACATGTACGAGCCTTCGCCCGTCATCTTGTCAGCTTTCCACTCACCATGGTACGCGTCTCCATTGGCGCACGTCATCTTCCCGAGCCCGTTCTTGCTGCCGTTCACGTACGTCCCCTCGAACGTGGCGAGCACTGACACTAGCAAAACACAAAGCGTTAGTCAGCATACAATACCACACAGACGACAGCTTTAGACCCCTTACATTCTCCCTCTGCGTTGCGCTGGTTCCACGTGTATTTCCCCTCCCCGTGCTTCAGTCGGTCCGGGCCGATGGTGCCTTCGAACGTGTCCCCATTGGCGTAGGTGATCTTCACTTCGCCCTCGCGACGCAGATACTTGGCCTCTTCCGGACGGTCGTCCACGTAGCTCACCGAGTATTCCTGCGCCATCATTATCAGTTAGTAACCAAAGCATTTGCCTAAGCGCACTTGGGTGCATCATATCATACCGCGTCCTCGCTCATCGCCTGCCTGGTCGATGGAAGTCCTCAACTCAAAGTGCACTTCGAGCAAGCGTCGTTTCGTCCCGATGGATTCGCGCAACGTGATTGGACGGTCGAGCAGTTTGATGAACGGCGCCTAAAAGGCTTTTAGGCGCTAGTAAAAGCTGCGGTGAAAGTCTCACATCGAGTTCTGATGCTGCGCGTGGGTCGCCGTCCGCTGCGCGCCCCGCTGCTCCAGCGCGGGAACCTGCTGGCGAATGCTGCGCGTGGGTCGCCGTCCGCTGCGCGCCCCGCTGCTCCAGCGCGGGAACCTGCTGGCGAGCGGCTTTTCGACCTCGAGTGTTCGCGACAGTGACGAGGACAGCGAGAAGGCGGCAGCGCCGGCGTCTCCGCACAAGTACGACAACGTGCGCAAGCTCATCGTGGGGCTGGGCAACCCCGGCGACAAGTTCACCAACACCAGGTGCGACCGGCGTGACTTTACTGCTGCTGCTGCAGGCAATGAGTGGTGCATTTAGTGACGGACTCGTTGTTGTGATGGTGTGTGTGAGGCAGGCATAACATTGGTTTCGTGGCGGTGCGGCACTTCATGGACACCTACGCTTCTCAAGTCACGGTGCGTGCGTACAGCTTTGCTCTGTTCGATGTCGGGCTACTATCCGCTGTTTGCATTGATAAAATGTAGCTGCGTTGGCTTGGGGTACAATAGCGTGTTGACTGTTCTGTGGTCTGCCTTGTGCAGGGAAAGAAGCTGAAGCTGGAACATGAAGCGGGCAACCACGGTGACGTGGCGCGCTTCCGTGTGGCATTCCAACAGAACGTGGCAGACAAGGGCTACGTCTACCCGGTGGACGACCTGGTAAACCGCTCGTCGAAGCGAGCCAAAGAGCGAACTCTGAAGGAGGGCGTCCCGCACGACGAGGTGAACGTCGCACTGCTGCTGCCCACGACGTACATGAACTGCTCTGGCACACCCGCACGACGAGGTGAACGTCGCACTGCTGCTGCCCACGACGTACATGAACTGCTCTGGCACCGCCGTGAGAGCCTTCATGCAGTCGCACCGTTGGCGCCTGAAGAAGAACCCGCTCGCGCTGAACCGACAAGACGAGCTGCTCGTGGTCACGGACGACGTGGCGCTGCCGTTCGGCGAGTGCCGCTTCAAGGCGAAGGGCGGACCTGGCGGCCAGAACGGCGTGCGCGACATCATCAAGTGCGTGGGGACTGAGCGCTTCGCTCGACTCCGCATTGGCGTTGGCGCGCCTCACTGGTTCGTCGGGGGCAACAGCGGCGCGCCGTCGGGCACCGCGATCGACAAGTTTGTGCTTGGGCGGTTCAACGGCGACGAGCAGGACGCCATGCCGGACTTGCTGCGCTACACGAACGAGCTGCTGCGGCTGTATCTGCACCGAGGCGTGGCCCAGGCCACCACGTACGCCAACAGCATGGACTTGCCGCGATACTTGAAGCAGTACAGCGCGTCACAGCGGGCGCGTCGACAGTAGATCTGCCGTTAAATAGTCTTGGGATTTGTATGTCCACTCGCCCTAATCACCGAAGTGAACTGCGAGACGATCGCCATTTTGTCATTTGAGCCCTTCGCTACGTGTATCATCGGCCTGGAGTCATGGCGACGCCCCCTGTGCCCGTGCAGGTCTCCCAGAAGGACCTCCCTCGCGTGCTCGCCGTGCTGGTGCTCGGCTACGCGGCCGTCTCGTGGCTGGTGCTTCGTATGGACGACTACTTCGCCGCGGACGAGCAGGACGAGAGCTTCAGCTTCCCGTGCGTGCTCTCGTGATGACTTGGTAATCGGCAAGGGGAGGAGAAGAAGACGCACTAATGTGTTGTGATTGATGGCGGATACAGGAAGGTGGGGGCTTTCGTCGCCATCTACACGGGGCTGATGGCGATCTCGCGCTTCTACGAGCACGGTACGTTGGGCTGGGGCGAGAATGGGAGGGATGGCTGCGTACTCATGGAGTTAAACCATTCTTCACAGGAACCTACGTCCTCTATGAGATGCTGTGGGCGTGCAATGTGTCGCTGGTGCTCGTGGTCATGGCGTTGTACTTCTCCAAGCCGTTCCTTGTCGGCGTGGCGGTGAGTGCCTGTTGACTCACACATTTCGAATGAAGGGAGAGTGCTAAATAAAATTGGTGTTGTGTGTTGGCTTTAGATGGTGACGGTGTCAGGCGATCAGCTGCTGTGGTACATCGACACTTTGTCGTTCATTCTCAACGGCAAGTTTATCACGGGCGCCATGAAGTACCTCACGTACCCTGAAAACCGCTCGTTCTCCAAGACGTTCTTCGCGACCCATCACCTCTGGTTCCTGCCTGTGTGCCTTTACGTACGTGCAATCATTGCAGAAAGCTATCCATGCTCCATCTTACCAGGCTGAATGCCCTTCTATCGTGTCTGCAAACAGATCACTACTGGCCACGGCGGCATGCACGGTTCGAGCTTCGTGGGCTCGGTCATTTTGACCACGTTCTTGGCTGCGTACTGCCGTGCTTTCACGCCCTTTGAAGTGCGTGTGCCCGGCAGCGACCACGTCATTTACCTGAACGTGAACGGCGGCTACGAGTTCTGGAAGGACATCAAGATCCCGCTGCTCCACCTACTCGACCACCAGCACCCAGCGCTGTACCTACCATACCTGGCAATCGTCGGGAACCTCGTCGCCAATGGGTTCCCTCACATGCTGGTGCTAGGTGTTGCTCTCGGACTTCAGTTCAATCCCCTGCTTGAGGGGATCACGCACTGATGAAATACATTTACAGAGTAACATGTTCAGTGCTCTCACGAATCGTCCTGTCTGTATTACTTCACAACTCAAAGGGCTGATGAGTGTCTTCCTACAGTTTTTTAGGCATCGGACACTGGAGCGGGAGGCGAAGGGAGGGGTGGTGTGCTTGTACTGGCTGCAGGGAGGTCGATCAGGAAAAGAACCGCGGCAAGTTGTCCCCCGAAGGTAAAGTCTCCAGTCGTGGTCTTGAGGAAATTGCAGTCAAGTCGGTTGAAGGACGTGCGGCCGCCGCTGCGTGTGGATGGAGTAAACAGTGTCGGGTGGTGCATCGGGGAGAGCGGCGACCGAGGGGATCCAGGTGGGGAGAAGGTGCCCGATCCGGAGAACGAAGCAAATCGCCCGCTTGAAGACCGCAGCATGGCGTGCTGCGGCGACGGCGCATCGGCGTTCGTGCGACGCAACGTGCCGGCGAAGTTGAGATTGTACTGCTTGCGGTAGTCTTGGAACTCGAGGTCGGTCTTCTCAATCAGTAGCTCGACGTACTCGATCGGCTCGAGCTGGAAGAGCTTCTTCATGACGAAGATCAACAGTGCTGACTCTTCCCCGAAGTCGTCCTCTGGTGCGGGGCCACTCGCTGGCACGTCCGGGAGCATTTTTCTAGATAGCAATGCAAATCGTGGCCACTGCTGGGCGTATCGTTTTGCGGTCTTGTCGACAATCTGAAGTGGAGACACAAGTGAACACACAAGTTAGCTCACGAATGATAGCGTGAACTGTTGTTAGACGCACATTGCGCTTCTCCAGTGAAAGCGTTTGAAGATGAAGCTGTAGCATCACTTGAGTCACGCTGCGGATCTGGTCGATGTGCTCGTCATCGTGAATAGTTTTCAAGATAGCCAAGCCTGGCTTGTAGTAATCGACAGCTCGGTAGATCTCCCCAAGATCTCGAGACAAGCTCGCCAGTTGCAGGTACGACTTCATCATGTCCTCGTGATCTGCTGGAAGGACTTCCTTACGCAGACCCAGACCTGTGAGAGCGATCCCGTACGCAGCTTCTGCTGCTTGAACCCCGCTCACTTGTTTGCGTAGATTAGCTAGCATGTAGCAACACTCTGCTGCGAAGTCCTTGTACAGCGGGACGTCGTCCACAGGATCCTGAAAGTGCTTTTCGTAGACAGAGAAGGCGTCTTCCAGCACCCCAATGATGGCCTCACCGTCCGTTGGGTTGGCTGTGTACATCAGCATCCCTTGTTGGCGTCGAATATCTGCATACAGAAGACTGGTCTTGCCGAAGCAATCGCGAACTAGTGCTACACAACTCTGCAGGATCTCCACAGCTTGTTCTGGTTCTCCCAGGTCACCAAGGATCTCTGTCATGGTCATGTACGTATCACAAAGCAGTGGATGTGCAGGACCGAGATGCCACTGAATAGGTTCCAGAGCTCTGGCAAAATATTCCTGGGCGCCTGCTAAGTCTCCAGCGGCATGTTTCAACTTCATCAAAACCGTGTATGCTCGAGTCAGATCGGCATGATTACTTGGAGAGTCTTCAATCGCCAGTGTCGCTAGCTGCTTAGCTTGGTCACGCAGATTCATCGCTAGTGAAATGTTGGCAGCGCACGTAAGCAAGTGACAAAGCGACAGGTTGCGTTCATCGCTTGGTGCAGTTTCCAGAATGGAGATGTGAAACAGGATACTCGATAAGGCACTTCTAAACTCTCTGGCAGCAATGTACACATCAGAGCTCTCTAGAGCTCGTTCGCAGCCAGCTGTAGTCCGAGCGAACAGCACCGAAGTTGGGCTTATACACTGGATATACTCCAGTGCAAGTGGCTCCGCTCCTTTGAAGTTGTAGTTCATGTGGTCGCTGAAGTAAATCCCCGCCTGGGATTGAAGCTCCGCTCCTTTGAAGTTGTAGTTCATGTGGTCGCTGAAGTAAATCCCCGCCTGGGATTGAAGCGCATGGAATAACTGCGGCAAGTGAAGTAAATCCTCACTAATGATAGTATCCAGGTTCAACGCATCACGTGAAAGCCCGAACTTGGCGTGCACTTGTGGCAGAATCCGCTCCTCCCAAAACGTTTTCGAGTCAGGAGACGAGATGCCGAGCACAAGGTTGAAGAATTCAACCGTTACTTGGGAAGCCTCCTCTTGAAGAGCCAACTTCGCCAGAGCTCGAGCTGTGGCAGGGTCAATATTGCGGTGAATGTCGTCATCTGACGACTTTGCCTGCCTCAAGATTGCTGCAGTTGCGTCAGGGAGAATCGCTCGCAGTGACGCTCTGAGTTCAATTTTGCAAGCTCTAGCCACCATCTCCACAAGCAAAACTCGACGAATGTGCTTCAAGGACGCGAGCTCGTAGCAAGAAGCAAGGTACCGTGCGTTGATGCCTTCTCCATGCAATGCTCGAGTTAACGAGCGGCTGTCAACTACCTGAACCGTTGCGTTCTCCAGGTCAGCTACAAATTCTGGGATGACGATCGTGTGCAAACACTCACGAGCGCTTATAGCAGATTGCTGGAGCAGTTGGGCTTCTAGCTTGGACTTGTCTGACGCACTTTTATTCGCAAGAGGCTCGTGATCGACCGTGACGTGTGTGTTCGAGTGCAGGGGCAGACTATTCCCGTGCATCCGAACAAATTCTGGCCTCATTTTGAATAGCAAGACCTCGCGGGCAATTTCGTCGGGTTCTTCGCTTGATACGTCGGCTGGGAAGAGATCCGAAATGTTCTGAAGCTCAAATGCGGCTGCACCATTTCGATTTTCCACAGTAAACCCAGCGCTAACGGGGAAAAACGCAGGAACGGGTTGGCCAGTTTGCGAATTTAGCTTCTTGTCATCATCTCCAGGTCCCTGGAGGCTATCCGTCATAAGCCCAAGGTTATCAAACACGATTTGGAGCTGGTCGCGCAGTTGGTTGAGGTACTTCGGATTCGCTTGTCCTACCAAATTCTGTCGCGTGCTCTTTACACTTGAGCTCGAAGATGCGATCACAAATGCCCGAAACCCGAGGTGGTCCACCGTACACTGAAGGGGGACTTGCAACGCAATATCTTGCAAACTTGATTGCGAGTCGTCACCGAGTTCCTCCACTGCACTGTGAATTGCACGTGCAGCGCGGATTTGATGACCAACCATTCTGTGAAATATCGCCATTGACGTTGAATATTGCCTCTTTTCCAGCGATGAACCACTCGGCGGGTTACTTGAGCATAGGTAAACTAATAGCCCATCGCGATCATACTTGAGCAGCATATCGCGCAAGCCACTGTACTGTTGAACTCCGTCAGTTGCAAAAACCTCATCATCATCGAGTGTTTGTGGTCGCAAGGTCTTCTCAGAATCCTCCAAAACCATTTCGGCTACGATTTCGCTCACGAGAGCTTCAGCAGCCTCGCGAAACTCAGCGAGGAAATCTGATACCCCCGATCCGACAGCGAGCACATCGTCGGTTGGGTCTGAAGACTGCAGCGTATGATACCTTTGATTCCAGTCAGCTCTCTGGTGACACAACAAGCGCTTGGACGCTGAAACACGAGTGCTAGCCTTAATGAACACGCACTCATCTCGCTGCTCCGGCGGCTTACGATTTTCTGCAGCGATCTGGTTGCTTGAACGCTCAGCTTTCACGCGAGCCATTACTTCTTGGGCACAATAGTAGCTCTGAAGCCAGGTAAGCAGTCGCGTACGAGTTATGACACCATGACGACCAAGATCAAGTTGCTGCTGCATCAGGGCAAGCTCGGAATCATGCCCCTCCCATCCAATGTGAACACGGCAAAATAAAAAAAATGAGTGTGATGTAAGGGCTACTACGGACACGTCATTCGCCATGGTCTGACAATGAAAAGTACTTGTAAAAGGATATAGTTTGAAGTAGTCCGTGGAGCTTTCCCGCTTCAATTTTTCCGGTGTTGCGATGATCAATCTGTGAGGCAATCATCGTCACATTCATTAACTGCTCGCAAGGCTTCATAGATATTATATGTACCTCCTTGAAGGCTTCTGCAGCCCGGCGAATCTTTTCCGTCACGCTAAAAACATGAAATACCGAGTTAAACTTTGGCCCTTAGAAACATAAACTTTGACCAGCGTGGCGCCAATAGATCATACATACACCGGAGAGACGTGCGCATCAGCAGGAAGACACAATCTCGACTACACGACCACAACGATATTGCTTAGCGTCAACTTTATTTCTCGTTCTCGCAGAATATATCCTTACCGTGAGTGTGTATTTCCACTCAGCCAGCTCCTTCTCCGACGCGCAAGCAAACGTCACGACCTTCGACGACTTTACAGACGACAATAATTTCACTTTATTCGCGACCAAAGCAACCATTGCCGCACGGATTTTGTATCACCAACCTTCTCGATCGATTCCAGCTGGAAAGCAAATTTGCGATTCACTTTTTTCTACGTACCAATCGTCAATTGTTTGTCAGCAGTTGAACAGCTTGTGAGGGAGCTCCGTAAAGTAGATACCTCGTCCGCCAACGCGAACTTGAACTCCAGTAGTTCGTAACAATTGCTCTGGCGCGAGCTGCCGAGCGAGAAAACCTGCTGCTCCACGGCCATGGGGAAGCATTTGAGCACTGTGCCGTCGAGGTGGACCCATTTCTCGGTCCACTTGGGGCCGAAGAAAGAAGCATTTGAGCACTGTGCCGTCGAGGTGGACCCATTTCTCGGTCCACTTGGGGCCGAAGAACCCGGAGCCGAGCTGCGCACCCACGACTTTTTCAGTACTGCCCTGTGAATCAATAATTGCAACAGGGTCGGTTCACCTTGTGCAGCTTGCCGGACTTGGCCTCCATCGTCGGCATCAGGGATCTTGGGCGGCAACACAACCGTTGTGCAGCTTTGCGTCCCTTTGGGCTTCAACTATCACGTTTGACAGGATTTCTGAAATATTTTCACATATTCGGTGTGGTCCACCGCACGCGCATTTTTGCATCGCTAAAATGCGTTGTGGAAATCCGGCGCTGCCATAGGGTACCCTCAAAACACCTCCTTTTTGGCATATTAATCAATAACATACTTCGCTAAAGGTCACTATATATACTATGTACAAACTTCGTTCTCTTTGACCTAGCATACAGCATACACTAGCGCCTTCCGGACGTTGAACACTTTGTGTAGCCATCCATTCGACCACACATCAATCCGGATCATTTTCGGCAAATTGGCAGCGAGCAAGTAGAGCAGCAGAACCACAGGCAGCATGAGCGCGGAGACCGGCGTGACGTGGAGCAAGGAGGAGGTGATCAAGGCCTTCGAGGACGCAGGCAACCTCAAGTTCCTGGAGCACATCAACCTGTCCAACACGGCCAAGTGCTCGGAGGAGGCCCCCGCCTACATCTTCTACATGCGCGGCCTGCAGTGCTCGCGCGACCCGCGACTGGCCTACCACTTCTGGGCCAACTTCGCCGGCCGCCACCAGTTCCACCTGTTCACGGGCCAGCCCAAGGACGAGTGCATCAACGCCGCCATCTACCTGTACGTGCCCGACCTGGACGACATCGAGAAGAGCCTCGCGGCCGTGGCCGACGAGCTCAAGGGCACCAAGTTCGCCTTCGAGCGCATCAACCGCGGCGCCGAGACCACGCGCGAGTACCCGCAGGAGAAGTGGCACGAGATGTTCGACACGACCAAGTACGACCACCTCAAGGTGAACGACCCGTACGGCAACGAGCTGCGTCTGAACGTGACGCCGCGCAACTACGAATCCATCAACAAGTCGCTGGGCAAGACGCTGCCCGTGACCAACGACGTAGAGGGCGTGACCCAGGGCTTCCCCTTCCTGGTGTACCCGTGCCGTCCGGGCATTGCCCAGGGCATCTCCCGCTTCTTCGAGCACTACCTGGAGGCCAAGACCGTGGTGACCAAGAAGGAGGGCAACGAGGAGGGTCTCTCCCGCACGACGGTGTTTTGCGGCCCGCTGCAGGCCATCGTCTTCGACGAGCAGGAGTCCCAGCGCGACAGCAAGGGCGAGTACGACGGCCACCACGTGTGCATCCACATCGACCGCTTCAAGGAGTGCTACGACAAGGCCTTCAACGACCAGATGAACTGGAACAACGTGCTGTTCTTCGACCGCTGCGACACGTGGTTCGAGGCCAACCGCGACCAGCAGTACCGCATCCTGCACCTGGTAGACCCCGTGGACAAGAAGTTCCTCATGTCGTTCGAGATGGAGATCCGCTCGGCGCAGCACTTCCGCTACCTGATCCACCGCAGCGACGTGACCCCCGAGGAGGAGGAGGCCAACGAGGTGCTCCGCAAGAAGAACCTGTAGACAGATATTGCTGCAGATTCCGTAGTGCGTTCGATTGGCACGGCGCAGCACTCGACTGACATTCTGGTGTGCTCCGTCGGTTCAAAGTGGTAATAACAGAGTTCACAAGATTGACAAGCGAGGTCCGTACAGTATTTTTTTGTGTTGCGCACATAAACTATGTCAACCACACCATACGACGGCGACCATCACTCCGTGTCTACATCCTGTCCTGGGTGGTATTGGAAGCTAGTGGCGCACGGGATGTCCTTCACGCTTTCATTAGGCGACTAGCACCGTGCTGCGGGAGCTGTCGGCGCTGGCAGCAAGCAGGCAGCGACTTAATAACAGAGTGGCGGTGTGTCCGCAGTTGACTCACAAGATTGACAAACGAGGTCAATCGTACAATATTTTTTGTGTGGCGCACATAAGCTATGTCAACCACACCACAGTCCCATACGACGGCGACCATCACTCCGTGTCTAGACAAGTATGGCGGGCTCGCCGGACGCGTCGTCGCCGTTGTCGTTTTGCTTTACACTGCTGCCAACTTGGATTGGCAAAGGTGTAGACAAGGATGGCGGGCTCGCCGGACGCGTCGTCGCCGTTGGGGGCGCTGCAAGCGCTGCGCCAGCACCTGATCGAGGGCAAGCCCGTGGACGTGGACGGCGAAGACCTTGTGTTCCGCGACGCCGGCGGCGCCGAGCTGCGGCGCCTGCCCAAGCACAGCGCCACGGCCTACCACTCCAAGAAGCTGGACAAGAGCTACGACCTGCTGGCCGTGTACACGTGCTTCAAGCACGAGGCGCTGAGCTTCAGCGACTATGTGCTCAAGTGCCGCGAGGAGACGGCGGCCATGGTGTCCACGGTGGACAAGAAGGAGCTGGTGGCCTACCTCAAGGGGGACATCGAGGCCAGCGCGCAGATCCTGGACGCCAGCGGCAAGCCCACGGAGGCCAAGAGGGAGCGCAAGCCTACCGGTTCTACCTCTGGTTCTACCTCCAAAAAGAGGGAGACGGAGGACGAGGCCCGCGCGTCCGCCAAGAAGAGGAAGCTCGAGGGAGCGCGCCACCATCGAGACGGCCACAAGCACGGCGAGAGCCACAAGACGCCCGAGGAGCTCCAGGCGGAGGCCCAGATGAAGAGGATAACGGACAAGGAGTGCGTCAACAGGACCAGGACCACCGTGCTGGACGCGCACAAGACCAAGTTCGACAACGTGGTCAAGACGCTCGAGTTGGTGAACGCTGAGACCAAGGAGAAGATCGAGAAGGCCAGCAAGGCCTCGGCGCTGCTGGCCACCACCACGGCCAGGAAAGAGCAGTTGCCGCTGCATCGGCTGGTCAAGGAGAAGATTTTGGGCACGCCGATCATTGTGGTGCCCGCTGGCTTCTCCGACTTGTTCACGATGCTCAATGCCAGGGACTTCCTGGAGGACGGCGTGTATGTTCCCAACATGCAGAAGAAGGCGGACGGACACCGCAAGCAGCAGTCGATGATGATCACCCATGAGGAGGACGGACACGTGTACACGTTCAAGGTCGTCGACACTGTTAGTCGATTCCGAGACAAGGACTGGTGCGTTGAGCAGAGTGGTTGGTGTTTTTGAGGGATGGATTGCTTATTGACGGTTTTTGTGGATAATTGATGCAGGCGCTCGGTGGTCGGCGTCATTGTCTCGGGGCAATCATGGCAATTTAAGGGGTGGAAGTGGAAATTCCCGCTCGAAGTGTTCAAGAAAGGTGTGTTTTCACTTTGGGGGCTTGCTTGGTGTAGCATTGATGGTGCATGATCTGATTCTAGAGTGCGCTGGTGTGTTGCAGTGTGCGGAGTTCACATCTACAACCAAGGCTCCCAGCTGAACCCAGAAATCAAGCAGTGGGACGTGAAGGTGCTCATGGTAAGTTGCACCTTATCAGTGATAATAATGTTAAGCGTTACAGCTAATGTCACACGTTTTGCTGCGTGACAGATCCACCCCGACAAAAGGCATTTGGACAAGGTGGCAGCCAAGGAGTTCTGGCGCTACTTGTTTGCTTTCATCAAGCTAAAGCTGCAATAAGGGCGCATGCATGCCAAGCTATCATTTACCTTTCCAGTCGAGGCCTTCTTTAGCACATCGGTGCTAATAGGACATGACCGCAGATTGCCGTTGTGCGCTGACGCAGGGAGGTACATGCACTACCATGCAGGCTAACAGGAGCAAGCGAGAGGGCCCTCGCGCTGGAAGTTCAGTGTACTGTGCGGTAACTCTTTATACACTGAGATTGGCAAATATGGTGTATCGAATGGATGATTGAACTTGGCACGTGCCCGCTCGTCCGCATGCACCAACACCCAAATTTGATTCTCGGGTCGTGTGCGTCCACACTTTCGTCGGGCGGGGCGGGCTCGCCAGTCTGAGGTTTGTCCAGAGTATCCGAGCATTTTACGTTGATCGCTAACGGCATTTTGAGCGGCTGCCTTGTATTTTTAGGGGGCGATCAATGCGCAAGAAGACTTCGGGCAGCCCCAGCATCAACAAGGTATGCAGATGAACAGCGCTCCCGATGGTGCCAAGTCTCCGTTACCGCCTGGAAAGGCTCCGATGCATCCTGCAGCATTGAAGCGCTTCCCCACTCTACGGAAGAATTCGTTCCTGTACCAGCTCCAAGACCAAATTCAGATCCATCGAGAAAGTGAACCGCAGCGTCAGCGGCAGAAAGAGGTGAAGGAGATTTACCGCATCTTGCAACGCGCCCCGGAGGCTCGCGAGGCGCATGAGATCGACACGCTGTACGACTGGGTGCTCAAGAACGGGAGCACGAACAAGATCTTCCAAGGCGCACAAGAGATTATTTGTAAGACGATTTGTCGCGAGATGACGCTCTTGGAATTGCCAGCGAAAGGTGCCGTGTGCTACCAAGGTGACTACGGCGACACGTTCTACGTCATCATCTCTGGCTCAGTGTCGCTCTTCATCAACGCAAAGCCAAAACCCAGACTCGTCCTCGAGGAGAACAACAACAACAGTTCCAAGTCGTATTCGACCGACGAAGAAGACGTGAAGCTGCAACCGGACCAATACGGGACCTTCATAAAGCACATCACTGACGGCGGCACTTTCGGCGAGTTGGCAGTCATGGACCCCACGGCACGACGGTCGTGCACCATTATCTGCGACGAGCCGACGTCTTTCATCTGCTTGAAGCGAGGAGCGTACCAGCGGCTGATACGCATCACTAACTCTTCGCAGCTTGACTTCACGCAAATCGAGTTCTTGGAGACCATGTACTACTTCGACGGGTGGCCTCACGGCGAGCTCACGCGGCTGTCTAATCGCCTGCGCCAAGTGCACTATCCAGCCGACAGCTACCTTACTCGTATCGGAGCTGACGCCAACGTGGTCTTCTTCATCTACGCGGGTATGGTCCAGGAAACCGTGCCGATCATCCAACTGCTTAATGAGAACGGCAGCGTCCAGCGCTGCGCAGAGCTTGAAAGCAATTTGGCGAAGCGAAGAGTGCAGGGACTGGGAGGAAAGAGGATAAGTTCGCAACAACGACGTCGGACAGAACTCGAGCTCAGTTTGTACCAAGACCATGACATCTGCGGCGAGTACCCCATCTTCTTTAACAGGTCGACGTGCAGCACAGACTTACTGGCAGGTACGGCTCGCGAAAGTCAATTTTAGTGTTATCAGCGTCTAGCTAACGCGTGATGCCAATAGTGACGGATGTGAAGACTCTCGTCATGGATGTAAGTTCAAATACTGCACTAGCTGCACTGAGAGTGTGTTCTTTGCTTGACGTTTGGCATGCTTTATTGCGATAGAGAGAAACCTGGAAGGAGCTGTTCTACATGCACGCACTGGACCACATTCGAGACTCGTTCAATAAGTTTCGCAAACTGGCTGATGCTCGGGAAAACTGGAGGAAAACGCGCGTCAAACTTGCGCTTGCAAACCCAGGCTTGATTCTCACCATGTAAGAGCGAAGTAGGCAAAGAAACATGATCGCGTACTTACTTATGGCTTTCTGTGGTACTGCAGCTCAACGAAAGCCATGATGCAAGATGGAAAATGTCTCTGTGGATGGTGCGGAAACCAAGATCACACGACAGGGGACGCGAGTTGTCCTGGACTGGCAGCATCGAAGAAGAAGCTCGAGGACCGACAAAAGAAGGCGAATGCGAAGAAGAACAAACTGGCGGCAAAACTGCAGAATGCAAACGACAGCATTCAAGCAGCTATGACTTTGGCTAGCTCCGCTGGAGAGTCTGTCCCGCTGAAGACGAATGTTGAGCCGGCAACTGGTGGACCAATTCAGCCAACGCCTCCGAGTATCTCTGCCCCACGACGACTTCGCAGCCCGAGTATCAAGATCGCAGCTCAAAGTGTTTTGTCGATTGAAACTACTCCCGCAGCTGCCTCCTCTAACCAGGCTGAAACAGACGCCGTTCCCGAGAAAACAGCAAGCCAGCCCGAGGCCAAAACTCCGGGTACACCCACTCGTGTCGTTGCCAACCGAAAACTCGCCATCTCCGACTTTCCAAGGCTTCTCAAGGCGTCTAACAGCCTCTACGCAAAGTACCAAGACTCTCCTGAAGGCAAAAGCGAACAAACATTACCCGCCATAAAGGTGGAGGACGTGCGGAAAGGTGCATTCACGGAGGGCTTGGCTGACCAATACAAACACGAGATGGTGCGTAAGGTGAAAATAATGTCCTCGATGGAGCAGTACATCGGTGTGCGCTCCAAGGTTCTCGGAGACATCACGGCTGCCCAAGAAGGTGGCGACTACCACGAGCACTGCCGACTTCCTCGAAAGCCCAAGATACCAAAACCCAGCCGCCGGTTAGTGAACCCGAAGACGAAGCAGCCTCGACCCGACCGCTTCAACAGGAAAATTAACCGCATGATGAGGAAAATCTGGAGGAAAGACCACCCGCTGCCGGTTGTCGAAGAAAGTCTGCGAGATCCTTAGCACCGGGTCAAAGCTGTATTCCATTTGACAACTTCGCTATGATAAGGCCTTGGACGCCTTGGAGATCGCGATGAGCTCGACGAGAAGAGGCTCAAGCTCGTCGATTGGCAGCATCGTGGCAGCGTCGCACAGCGCCCTGCTGGGGTCAAGGTGCGTCTCAAAAAAGAACCCATCGACACCCACAGCTGCAGCCATCCTCGCAATCGTCGGGATGAACTCGCGGTCACCGCCACTAGTTGTGGCTCCAGCATGAGCGCCACTCGGTCGTTGAATACTGCAGCACAAGAAAGAAATGCATTCAAATGAGCAATGACTCAACCTTAATTGGTCTCAGCGGCAGCGTAGCCGTACCTGTGGGTGACGTCCTGGACGACGAGACCATACGATTTCCGCAGCTTAGGCAGATTCCGCGCGTCCACTACCAAGTCGCCGTAACCGAACATGCTTCCGCGCTCCGTCAGAATGAAGTCTGTAGTCACATTTACGCATACAGGGTCAGTCTCACCATCCTCAACCAAGTCACCCTTTTCTTCCAGTATGGAAAGCGTACCGGTATCTCTCTGCGTCATTGCAATCTTCTTGGCCGCAAGCAGCTACAGAATCAACGCATCACGACACAATTAAGAAGCCTGACCATACTCTATTCCACCAGCTCGCATGCCTACCATGGTCTCAGCTGAGAGCATTTGCCCCTTCTTGAGGTTCACGAGCCTGCCGGAGTTCGCAGCCGCCACGAGCAGATCCGTCTGCCGACTCAGGAAGGCTGGGATCTGGATAATGTCCGCCACCTCGGCCACCTCCGCCACTTGGTGCGTCTCGTGGACGTCTGTGAGCACTGGCAGCCCCGTCGCCTCCTTCACCTGGCGCAGCATTTCCAGTCCACGCTCCAGGCCAGGACCTCGGTAGCTCTTGAGATCCTGGCGGTTGGCCTTGTCGAAGCTGGCCTTGAACACGACGGGGATCTGCAGGTCCTTCTGGATGTTGGACAAGCTGCAGCGAGTGATACAGAGGTTGTTGATGACGGCTTAGTAGGTTTTAATGGTGTAGCCATGATGCAAGGAGCTCGTACCGATCAGCGATGGCCATGACGACCTGCTCGGACTCCAGCACGCACGGCCCAGCGATCAGGAAGAACGGAGACGCCTCACGCAGCGTCCTGGGTGGTGTAGCCATGATGCAAGGAGCTCGTACCGATCAGCGATGGCCATGACGACCTGATCGGACTCCAGCACGCACGGCCCAGCGATCAGGAAGAACGGAGACGCCTCACGCAGCGTCCTGGCCAGCACGTGGCGGTGCATCATGCTCGACTCGACGTGATCGACGTCAGCCGCAGGAATGGCTGATGGGGAGCATTTTGTGATTTGTGACATGGATACATTTGGTTGGACTATTCTCGACTACAGATATGCTGCGCTCACCCTGGAGAGGCTGGCGGTGCCGTACTCCGTGGTGGTGTCCTTCTCCTGGGCATTTGGATGTGATGGAATATCTTTCACCGAGCTATGCTTTTCAAACGGGGACTGGATGGCTGCGTCTTCGCCTTCATCCACGACGTTCTGCATAGTGGCGTCGGTCGACAGCTCGCGGTTCCTCTGGATGACCTCCCTCACCGCATGCTTGAACGCCGTCTCGTCGTCGCTGTGCTCCAGCGCCTCAATGACCATATTCGCCAGTCGGTCGACCTCTTCTTCTAGCTCTTCGTCGTCATAGATCAACCGCATGACCTCCATCTGGAAGCGCAGCATATCGCACGCGCAGAAGATGATGGCTACATAGAGCGCGGGCCCCCGCTTAATGACCATATTCTTGTCCAGCACCAGCTCCACGAACGCGTAGACCCACATGAGGATCTTGAGCCCCATGAGGTTACGATCCAAGTTGTCGGGATTGGGGCCGTACTTGCCCAGCAGCTTGGCGCTGTAGAGCAGCGTCAGCGTACACATGAGCGGCACCCACGCCATGTAGTACGTGGTCTGCAGCTCCTGCACGTCGCGCTTGCGCGGGTCCGGGCTCTGGAACAGCGACACCATGAGCAGCAGCGACAGATACAGCTCCAGCGTGCACACCACGAAGGGCTTGACGCTGTCCTGGTACAGCTCCTTGACGCGCTGACGGACCGCACCCATCTTGCTCCGCATCGGTATCCGTCGAGAAGTGGCTACAGTGCAACCAAACATGGCTACACAAATCCAATATCCTCCAATCATTTGCGCATTAGCGGCCATGGTGCGCGTGTACTTCGACGTCTCGATCGGCGGCTCGCGCGCGGGGCGCATCGTGTTCCGGCTGTACCCTGGTCTGCCCAAGACGACGGAGAACTTCCGGTCTCTATGCACGGGCGAGCGCGGGCTGGGGCGCAGCACGGGCCAGCCGCTGCACTACAAGAAGGTGCCGTTCCACCGCGTCATCAAGGGCTTCATGCTGCAGGGCGGGGACTTCTCGCGGCGCAACGGCACGGGCGGCGAGTCCATCTACGGGGAAAAGTTCGCGGACGAGAGCTTCCGCTACCGCCACTCGAAGGCGGGGCTGCTGTCCATGGCCAACGCCGGCAGGAACACGAACGGGTCGCAGTTCTTCATCACGACCGTGCCCACGCCGCACCTGGACGGCAAGCACGTCGTGTTTGGGGAGGTGGAGAGCGGCATGGACGTGGTGCGCAGGATGGAGAACGTGGAGACGGTGGCCAATGACAAGCCGGCGCCCATGCAGGCGGTGGTGATCGAGGACTGCGGCGAGATCGAGGGGGACCGAGCGTCCGACTCGGACTCGTCGAGCTCTTCCTCCTCCGACGACGAGGACCGAGAGGAGAGGAAGAAGCGGAAACTCGGACTCGTCGAGCTCTTCCTCCTCCGACGACGAGGACCGAGAGGAGAGGAAGAAGCGGAAGGCGTTGAAGAAGGAGAAGCGGAAGCTGAAGAAACTGGAGAGGAAGGAGAAGAAGAGGGCGAAGAAGGAGAAGACGAGAGCCAAGAAAGAGGCCAAGAAGGAGAAACGACGACGCGAGGAGGACAGTGACGAGGACAGGGACAGTAAGAGGCACCGTCGGGATGAAGATGCACGAGGCAGGAGTATGGAGAGAGAGTCCCGTGACAGAAGTGGAGAAGAACGACGCAGCAGGAGGAGAAGCTCGTCACGTTCGAGGTCGAGAGAGCGCTCGAGACACTCTAGCCGCAGGGACACTGACGAGAGAAGGCGCTCGAGTGAGCGAGCTCGAGACGAAACTTCTAGATCGCGTAGAGGTCGGAGTCCCATTGAATCGCGCAATGATTCGTATGATCGAAGGGGACGGAATTCTTCGCGGAGAGAGCGTTCCCCGCGCAAGTAGGGCTACATACCAACAGCAACCACGAAGAAATCAATTCGATTTTGGTAAGAAAGGCCTCCGTGGACTTCCCTCAGCCAGTTCCACTAAACTTACCCATTTCGGGCTTTCAACCCTCAATTTCAAGTGCGCTGACGGAGTGAGCACCATGGGAATCATGATGAAGAAGCACCGGCGCGTTGCGTCGAAATCACCAAGATATTCCGATAGCTTGATGGAGACGGACACGATTAAATTTGCAGCCACAACGGCATTTTCACTCTTGCGATCAAAATGGAGGAAGGCGATAAGACTGAAATCGGCATCACGTCTTTTGCCCCCTTTCCAGCTCCGTCGTACCGCTATGTCGTCTCGAGCAAGGGCAACCAACTGAGCATTTCTCTTGAGGACTACAAGACGAAAAAGAAATGGTGCATCGTACCGCTACGTCGCCTCGAGCAAGGGCAACCAACTGAGCATTTCTCTTGAGGACTACAAGACGAAAAAGAAATGGTGCTGCTTTTGCTTCTGTCCTTTGGCAGAGAAGCTGGTTGGCTAACAATGAAAAGGATGATAACACAGGAGCACAGGCTATTTGGACGAAGCCAAATACTTGACAGGCACCAACAGGATTCTACAAGCCACTGCTGCGAATTACGTTTCGGTAAGTGACACCCCACCACTGAAGCGTTTTATCTGTTAAACGAGAACTATGCAGTAATCTGTGTTATGGTTACCCTCCTCATTAAGGTGTTCCATGGCGCTCTGGAATACATGATGGGGTTCACCAACGGGATGGATGACGCGGGGAGTAATTCTGGCGACGACTCGAGCTACATGTACAGCTCGGAAAATGACGACGACGATGATGAAGAATGCAAAAGTGAGGGTGAGGGCCAAACCACGCTGGAAGTTGATCCCGAAAAAATCCGTCGGCGGCTCACGCTCCTTGAAAATGACGTCCTGGAGCTCGAACTTTGGGCCAAAATCCGAGTTCATGGGTCGGCTTGGTCGGCCAAATATGTGTTTCGGCTCGAGCTCGTTTCCCTGGGGTTCCCCTGGATCGAACTGACATCCTCGAAGCCAGGATTCGCGACCTGGAGGCGGAGTTGGCGGCTACGAAGACAACGATAGCGGAGCAAAAGGACAAAGAGTTGCTGATCGTGGCAGCGAAAACAGCGAAACCCGCCCAGAAAAACAAGGACGGAAAGATCCGGTGGGTTTCTGTGCAGGGGCAATTCGCCTCGCTGAGTAATGACGAGTACGAGATAAAGATCCTATTTAGTGGCACATACATCGTTACCGTCAAGGTACAGATGGAGCTACAACCAATGGCCGGGTGTGAAGTTGAGCTGCGAGTGAACGGAGACTGTATTGAAAGCGACCATGCTACGGCGAATCTCGATCGCAGAGCGAGTGCTTCACTTGTGCTCACCGTCCACCTGCTTCTGGATGACAATCTGACGCTTGTCACGACGAATGCCCCGACCCAATTTGAGGCCACCCTCACAGCCGCCAAGATAGGGGCGTGAGGTCTCCATCCTCTAGTTGTGGTGCTCCAAATGTGCAGCTTTTTGGAAAGGTAACTTAACCATTTTGCACTTCAACTTAACTTTCGTTAAAACAGTACATTTCGTCCCAACTTAACGATACAAGTAACGTATTGACACTCGCATCATGGCGCCGGTACCGGCGTGGACTCGCGAGTGGCGGCCTCTAGCGCGGCAGCTCTGCGCGCGCGTGCTGGACCGCCAGCCCAAAGATGGCTACAACAATGAAGAAGCTGCGCCCTCCCTGCCCCAGGAGACGCTGCTGCTGCGCGCCGACCGCGTGGTGGGGCTGCTCTACTCGCACAGATTCGCGGACTGCCTGC
>JAIKVH010000147.1:0-19938 GCA_024679275.1 Phytophthora niederhauseri
TTGTTCTCCCGGAATACGCACACTATACACCTGGGCGGAAAAGGCGTTCACCCGCCTCGCCTCAGGGGACTCAAACGTACCAAGACAAAGTCGGGGTGTCGCGCCTCGGAGGGATCTGTGAGAGCTTTATTTCCAATTTGCGTGCTCTATCTGGGCATCCATTTCATATTCCATTCTGTGTGTCTTAGGCGGTAGAGGTAGTCATGAATTGCTTGACTACTGTGTGATAGGATTGACTTATATTTTGTATTGTTCCCTCATTCTGCGAGGGTGGTGCGCGTAAGTGAGTGTGTATCCAGGGTTGACCAGTGCCTTGGGTGACGGCGCGTTAGTTGACTGGCGTATAGACCCCCACCCAAGGGACTTAAAGAATAAGTGGTGGCTGTATATCCTGTGTCATTTAGCTCTGCAGTATATTTCTGTGTGTTGGTTATACTGAATTGTGGATCTGACTGTGGCCCCTTCGATTCGGTCTGACCTTCTGTTCATTCGGTGTGGTTTGTTCTAGGAACACACCCAGCAGACTCGATTCTGTATTTACAACAGCTCATTCGGTGATGTCCGGTCCGCCAAAGGTAAACGATACCTATAGGGGTTGCCACAAGGACACACGCCAAGCCCAAGCAATCCTCCCGGCCCCCGGTTCACATCCTGTGCTCCGAGGCCTACCGGATTGCAACGGATATCTCTGGTACTCCGAATCGATTCCGATCCGGCATAGTGTGCTATACACCTAGACGATCAAGGCGTTCACCCGCCTCGCCTCAGCTGGTGTGCGTGCCCGGAGTTGGTTGCCTAGGATTTCTCCGCAAGTTGTTTGTTTGTATATTAATTTGGTCTTAAGGGTGTTTCTACTGACTGCCTGGACTAACAGTTTGGTTATGACTGGAAGCAAGGAAGCACGTGAACGTGGACGCGGGGGCGGACGCGATGAGGCGTCGCGTCAGTCGCGTCGAGGACAAGAGCTGCCGCCGGAGGGGCAAAAGGCCCTGGACGACGTTGTCCGGGAGGCTAGGAAGGCTGGTGCGGAGACGCGCAAGGCGGTCCTCGAGGAGGAGAAGAAGAAGGCGTCGGCGGCCGATCAAAATCGAGCGGCCCCGGAGTCCTCCATTCTGGGCGCGCACCAAGCAAACAAGGATGAGGCTCAGGAGGCGGACTTGACCGAGTCTGTGCCGGCCGGCACCGAATGTGTCCCAGACCCAGCGACGGGACTGGATGAGGGTGAGTCCGCACCGGATGATGAACCCGTCCAGGCGTCTGTGGGAGGCGCCGACGAGGTTGAGCCCCCGACTGAGGATCGAGTTTCGGGCTCTCCTCAGCCGGATGATGAAGTCGAGATTCTGGACGAAGCCCCGACGATCAAGCACGAAGGCCCGCTGTCGACCGTGGAGGAAGACGGCGTACTGAATGACAAAGCCGAGACCCCCAATGTGCCCTCGCATTCCAGTCCGGCTGTGACCGCCCAAGCACCCGCGCTCAAGATCGAAGCCCAATCCAGTCTGGCGCCCTCGGATCCGCGAGGACCCAACGAGACCAAGGCCGAAGTGAGCGAGGCTCAGGCGAAGGCGTACGTGGCCGAGCAAGTGCGTCGCTGGGAGCAGCATCGTGAACACGCTGCCGTTCCGCTCAAGGTGGAGTGTGCCTGACCCGAGCCGGCACCCGATTTCACCGAATGATGGATCGCTGCGTTGGCGACGTCGAAGTACCTGTAGGACCGAATGGCGATAGCAAGTCAAGACGCTGCATGTATAGCGGGGTTGGGTCCGGTACGGCTGGAGCTGTGCCTGACACAGGATGTCACCGGCATCGTGGTTCCGCCGAGCATCTTGTCGCCACGTGAGTGCGTTGCGCTCATCCAGTCTCTCCTCTTCGCTGCCGGTTTCAGGTTTCACAACCTGATTCCGGTGTGGTTCCAGTCGCAGTCGTCCAGAGTCGCACAGAGTCTGGTGCGCTCTGTGGTCGAGGATGTCAAGCACTTCCTCGCGTTAGAGCTGATCGAGTGGCGCGAGTTGGCATCCGGAGTGGCCTTCAAGATCGTACTGGATGTGTCGGACGCCCTAGACCAGACCGAGTCGAACGCTGGAAACACCGGATCGACACTGCCACAAGCTGCGCGAGTACCGATCCTGGACTACCATGCTGAAGACAACGATGGAGATCTATTGATGTCGGATTACGAAGCTGAAATACTGGGTCGCGAGTTCGTTCTGCGCCTACGAGTGGGCGGCCTTTGGAGGGCACGAAGCCCGCAAGGGTTGTCCACCGGTGAACCGGATTCCAAGCGCCCGCAGCATGGACCGCCTCGCCCGCCGTTCATCCAGTCCGCGTCGTCGATCCCGTCCGCGCCGCCGTTGTCCACGCCGCCGCTGTCCTCGCTCCCGTCGTACCACGCGTCCAGCGAGTCTGAGCGCGCATCCGGTACCGGAGCGCTGGTCCAACTGGGTCATCTCGATTCGAGCCTGTTCGGGACGACGGCCGGATCCAACGAGTCGACATTCAATGCGGTGTCGGCAGCTCGGTCGTCCAGAGGCAGCTCGTCTTCGTCGTCGCTGTGGTCCGGACACGATGCCGCGAGGCACATGTCCGCGATTGGGTACGGACCCATGGGGATGACCGCACAGGCAGGAGCGATCCAGTCTGGCGCAGGCGGAGGAGTCGTCGAGATCACCCGGACAGAACTCCCTCGGCCATCGACGGTGGTGGGTCAGGACAATGTTGTTGTGTCGGAGTCCGATCGCACCACCGTCCGAAGTGACCGAAGGTCAAGAGCTTCATCCGGTCGGCGAACGACGTCCAGGCGCGAGAGGCGAAGCCCGTCGCCGAGTGAGTCCGACCCCAGCGGTGAAGACCGGATGCGCCGCCGAAGGACTTCGAGGTCGAAGCGCGCACCGAGTCGGTCAAGCAGGTCGACTCGATCCGGTCGGTCGAGCTGCTCCGCGAGTCCGGGGCGTCGCAAGTCGCGCTCAACACGATGCACCAGACGCAAGAAGACTTGGCCAGGATGGAGCTGATACAGGAGGCATCCGCTGCCAACGCGGCCCGACTGAATGGAGGTCTTCACAGCGCGTTCCAGGCGATCCAAGAGCTCGCCGGACGCACCTACGAGACTTGGCTGCGAACCAGGTCGCTTTGGCTGCAGGAACATACTTGCGGAGTGTGTGTCCAGCGGTTAGGTTGAAGTGGTGGTTGTGAGTGACGGTGACGGGAAGGGGGAATTCCGGAGAGATGTCCGCGGACTGCTAGGAACTGCTCGTGCACGAGTGCACTCTCTCGTAGAAGGGACCCGTATAGTCAACATAGGTCTGCGGGGGTTTTGAGGCTTGCGAAGCTTTCCCCTACACAACAACACTGAAAGAACACGGATCATTCTTGATTTTGACCAGAATCGAGTACATCGGTATTTCCTAGCTTACTGTTGCGGGCGACGTCGAGCGTGGGAGTGGTCTGTGCAATCTTGACCTATGTAGCACCTCCAAGGGCGCAGTGCTTTTGAGAGTCTCGGTCTCTTAGGATATGTGCCCAAGGGGTTTTGGTGGTGAACGATGTCTTGAACGATGTGCACAATGGAGTACGGTGCTCGCTAAATACCCACTGGGCGATAAGGTGAAAACGCGCAGCAAAATCCTCCACAACAAGCCGCTGGGGGACAAGGTCCACATGCTCAGCAACATCCTCCACAACAAGTAGTAAGGAAGGTTGCAGGAGGAGGAAAACACCAAAGTACGATGAAGAAGGTGGATTTGATTTGTATCGGGCGCGATTGGAGTCTTTCTTGAGGCAGCGCGATTGCTGGGAGGTGGTAACCGGTAATGAAGGGCCAGATGCCAATGATGCTTTGCGAAATCGGTTGTATGAGGAACGCAACCTCTTTGCTCGCGATGCGTTATTGTGTGGCATCCTGTCCAAGGACGCCAAGAAGGTTTGCACGTTGACCCGCGCTAGTGGAATGTGGACGACCTTTGTGCGAGACAAGACGAAGATTGGCTATGCAAATAGCATTCGCGTCCGTGCAAAGCTGTATGGGGCGAGGTACCAGAGAGGCATGAACATGGATAAATTCCTGGAAGATCTGGAGGACCTCAGACGACAATTGCGAAACATGAATAGGCCTATCGATGATGAAGAAATGACCAGCATCATTTTGACAGCGGTGGAGTCGACACATAGGACTGTTGTTCGAATGTTTAACCAGGATGATAATCCTCCCGACTTGAACAGAGTTTTGAATACTCTGCGAGGGGAAGCTGAGATCGACAACGCGGAGAATGAGCGTGTGGGCGGTAAGGAAGATGAAGAGGAGGACAAGAAGCTGATTGGGTCAATGAAGCGTGGCAAGGGCAAGCAGCCACAAAAGGGCAAACTACCCAAGAAGAAGGGTGGAGGAAAGAAGCCTATGTGGAGACCCGAAAGTGTCATTATTGCGGCAAGAAGGGTCATTTGCAAGCTATCATTAAGTTTCGTCCAGCTGATTTGAAGAAGAAGTAGAACAACTCGGACAACGATGATGACAGTGAGGCAGGTAGAGCCCCAGCCAAAAAAAAGAAGAAGAAGTCTGAAACCGTGGGTTTGATGGGGTGGACGGAGAATTCGGCCTGACGTGAAAGTATTGGTATGATCCAAGCGGTGAGGGACCGTATGGTAATGGCTACTACTTCGAATCTTCATCCGCACGATTGGATGTTGGGCACTGGTACTGGGGTACATGTCTGCACGTCTGAATCAGCATTTGACTTTCTCGAAGAAGATGAAGACATGGCAATCCTTGACTGGAAAGGACACTGTGAAAGTTCGGATGGTATGAGATTAGTTCGCGTTTGCACCGGAAACAGCTATGCTGATGCTGGATCGGGCGAAACCATGATACTGGCTACAAGAAACACGATACTCACCGAATGGCCTAACCAATTTGATCTCGCAGGAAATATTGGAGGAAGATGGTTGGGAACCATCGACACCATGAGCTGATAGTCCTGAAGAACGAGTGACGTACTTCACTCACCCGAGCCGTTCTTCGGAGAGACTGGTGTTTAAGAAGCGGTGAGGTCGGTACTGGTTAGACACCATTGAAGTTGAGAACTGCATTACAGCCGTCACGCCGGCACTGGACATCTCATGTTATGGCACATGCGTTTTGCACACAAAAATATCGAAGCGATGAGGAAAATGGCCGAGAAGGAGATGGTTGAGGGCATGGATTCGCTTACTGTAGCGGATTTCAAGGGCCCGTTTTGCTGTTTTGAATGTCAGCGCGCCCAGCAACGGCGACAGGCATACAAACGACACCAAAAGAGACAGAAACAGTGTTTTACTCGCATTATGTCCGATGCGTGTTATGTTGGAGAGCTGACGCCTGGTGGGAATCTGTATTTCCAGATCATTCAAGATGAAGCTTCGAGATTTAAGTGGTGCTTCCTGTTGAACTCCAAGGACGAAGCTGCTCCCAATAGCATGAATTTGATTCGAAAGCTGGAGAAGGAGGACGAGATCAAAGTCTTCTCAAGCGATCAAGGGGAGGAGTTTGTAAACAAAGCTCTGATAAGATTTCTTGATGATCATGGAACTGAGCTTCTGACGACCAATGCGTATACACCCGAAGAAAACCGTTTGGTGGAGAAGTTGAACTGCACTCTGATGGGCAAGGTGCGAGCAATTGGTGAACCAGCAGCTCTTCCATATTTGTTTTTGGGGTGAAGTGCTGAAGTACGTGATTGAAATGGACAACATGAGTGCTACCAAGGCTCTCAATGAGATTACCCCGTTTGAGAAGCTTTACGGTCCGAAACCTGAAGTAAGTGACCTACACGTCTGTGGGTGCGTTGTGTTCCACCACATACCAAAGAAAAAGCAGAAAAGCAAGCTCAATATGCGCGCGGATCCTGGCCTCTTTCTTGGGTACGCGAAGTCATCGCTTGGCTATCGCATCCTCGATTTGCGTACGGGGAAGTTGATTGAGCGCAGAGATGTGGTGTTTCACGAAGACATCACTGCTGAGCCCAACTATGACAGAGACGTAATTGACAAGACATACTTTGGGAAAGAAGTGGAGCTACCACATCTATCGATTTTGTGCACATCTCTGTAAGCCGTGTGCTCCTACCCGAGGATATGCAAATCGACAGTGATGACGAAGTGGAGAGTGAGGAAGCAGAGCCCCATGGACGTAGACGAGGAATTTTATGACGCCCGAGATGGCAGTGAAGATGACTCAAACATCGCCGAGGACTCCAGTGACAGTGTCAGTAGCGATGATGACAGTGGTGTTGATGATGATGATGATGACTTTAGCGATGCCATGGATGTCAACGACGGTGCTCACCCTACTAGTGCTGATGATAGTGAGAGTGTGGCACCCGACGCGAGTACTGCTCCTCACCGGGGGAGCGACAGCCCTGAGAGTGCTAGTGCTGGAGAGACAGCTGCCCGTAGTGCGCCCGGGAGTAGTGGGAGATCCGCTGGTTCTCATGCCGATCGTACGCCCGGAGTTAGTGGGAGATCTGGACAACGAAATGTTTATGCAACTCCTACGCGTAGATCTACCCGAACTCGCCGTCAAACGCAGAGGTACAGCCCGAGCAGATGGACGATGGCACAGACAATTTGGCAGTGTATGATGATTGCTGTCGTGAGTAGCTTGCTGAACCCCACGAGTGTGCGAGAAGCGCTTGCGTGGGAGCATGCTGCGCAGTGGCAACGCGCAATGGATGATGAGTACGCGTCGATTATGGCGAATGGAACGTGGATTAAGTTGTATCTGGGTGCTAACGCTAAAACGGAATGAAAAGGGAATGATTGACCGGCACAAGGCAAGCCTCGCGATAAAAGTCTACAGGCAGAACTATGGGATAGACTACTTGGAGATATACTCTCCGGTTGTGCGGATTGAGTCGGTGCGATTGATCTTGCTTCTAGCGCTACTACTTGGACTAGATGCGCGCCAAATAGACTTCATCACAGCGTTTCTGAATGAAGTGCTGCGTGGTGTGGGCATTTACATGGACCAGCCCGAGGGGTATGATGACAATACTGGTAGAGTGTGTGTGCTCTTGAAAAGCCTGTACGGTCTGAAATAGGCATCACGTATATGGAACCAAACACTTCACAAGCACTTCGAGGCGCTAGGATTTAGGAAATGTTCCTTCGATGCTGGTATCTACTGGAAGCGAGGCGACAACAACATTATCTACGTCACGGTCTATGTTAACGACTTGGTGATCGTCGGCGACACTGCGGACATTGACAAGGTGGTGAAGGATCTCGGTGCTAAGTTCAAGTTGAAAGACTTGGGGCGTGTCAGATTCCTACTTGGCATGGAGATCATATGAACCAGAGAAGATCTTGTGTATTTCGCAGACGTCTTATGTAGAGAGGTTGTTGGAGAGGTTTGGTATGGCAGAGGCGAGGACAGTGAGGTCTCCACAGAAGCAAAACGAGCCGACGCTGAATGTAGAGAAGGACGACGACCCGAAGCTACCTTTTCGCGGAATTGTTGGCTCTTTGTAGTATCTGGTGCATTGTACTTGACCTGATTTGGCCAATGTGGTGAGAACGCTTGGGAGGTATGGTGGTGCATACACCAAGGAAAACTTCAGCTCAACGAACACTACGGTACCTGCGAGGCACCAAGGATTTGGGATTAGTGTATCGGTATGGGGATATTGGAAGTGCCGGTGTGGTAATTGACGCATTTGCGGATGCGGATCATGCTGGATGTCCTGACTCGAGTAAGTAAGTCCGTGAGCGGATGGGTGCTGCGCTTGAATGGGAATGCCTGGCACTGGCAGAGTAAGAAGCAGGGCAGTGTGGCCGATGACACATGTGCTGCAGAGCTGATTTCCGCGCACAAGTGCACGAAGGAGACCAAGTGGCAACTTCTACTGAAAGACATCCAGGTGCTACAAAAGAAGGAAGCGACGTCGTTTGGGATAACCAGAGTGTTATTCGCGAGGTGGCAAAAAACGGCAACTCTCAGAACCAGAAGCATTTGGTCAAGAAGACAAGATCTATTGCGGAAATGGTGGTTCGTGGCAAGCTGGTTCTGGAGTATGTGCCAAACGCAAAGAATGTTGCGGACATTTTTACCAAAGCGTTGGGGCCGTGTGTGTTTGAGCGTCTGCGCGACAAGCTTAATCTCGAAGATGTCCGCAAAGCTAGATAGCAGCGCTGAGAGTCACTGTGTATGGATGCGCTGAGGCGTGAGGTGAAAGGTGGTCGAGACTGCCCGAAGGCAACCAAGATTTTGGGATTGCGATGTTCATTTTGTGTAATTTCTTTTTGAATGCATGTAGGGTTTTCTACCCGAGTGTGTTCATGGCCTGTAGTGTTCTGCATCAGCGAAGCGGGAGTACGAGACTTGGCTGCAAGCCAGGTCGCTATGGCTGCAGGAACATACTTGCTGAGTGTGTGTCCAGCTGTTAGGTTGAAGTGGTGGTTGTGAGTGACGGCGACTGCAAGGGGGAATTCCGGAGAGATGTCCGCGGACTGCTAGGAATTGCTCGTGCACGAGTGCACTCTCTCGTAGAAGGGACCAGTATAGTCAACATAGGGCTACGGGGGTTTTGAGGCTTGCGAAGCTTTCCCCTACACAACAACACTGAAAGAACACGGACCATTCTTGATTTTGACCAGAATCGAGTACATCGGTATTTCCTAGCTTACTGTTGCGGGCGACGCCGAGCGTGGGAGTGGTCTGTGCAATCTTGACCTACGTGACACCTGCGAGGGCGCAGTGCTTTTGAGTGTCTCGGTCTCTTAGCACCACTGCCCTCCAAAGCAGTGTGCAGACCGGATCGAGGCCGGACGCACCGGTCCTGGAGCCTCCAAGCGTGCCCCGCCTGCCTCCGTTGCCGACGATGCAGACGCATGAAGTGGCGATTGCCATCGAGAGCGCCCGCGTCGAGGCAGCACCCCGGACCGCGAGCACGCCGCCGCCGAGCTCGCCGAGCGCTGGAAGCAGCAAGAAGTGCAAGCCGAGGCCGAACGAACCCGATGGGCCCAAGACGTGCAACGGGGACTCAACGCTCAACTGGATTTATTCCAAGAGAAGGTCCACCAGATTGAAGCTGAGCGGGAGAGGGAGCGAGAATCTTCCCGGAACATTCAGCGGTGTCAGGGTCACCAGTTGCACAACCTTTGTGCAAAACGCCACGAAAATCCAGTGACTCAAGCAACATCGGGACCTGATTCGGTGTCGCATGTGAAGACAGAGACCGGGCGTGAGACATTGCACCCAGTATCCAGGGTGCCTACCCAGTCTGCGACGCCGCGTGCCGACAAGCTTCTAGCAGCTCAACTTCAGGCGACGCTCGAAAGCGTTCTCAAGGCGAAGGCGACTTTGGAAGCTGCGCCGGCGAAGGACAGGAAGGATGCCTCGGCGAAGGACGCGATGAAGGTGCCGGTGAAGCAGGAACCTGCCAAGGGTGCAAAGGACACCGGGTCAGGAGCGCGCAAGCGTTCATCCGGTAGGCGGGGCCGCGGGAGCGGTTGCCCCTCCGGATCCGACCCGGACTCGAGCTCCGATGATGGCTACGCCGAGGGCTACGGTCAAGCGACTCCGACGACTCGCTCGCGAAAGTGCCCACGCACACCACGTCGGTGGCGACGAAGGACGACAAGACAGTGATGAACTTCCGGCCGTACGTGAACTCCAGCTCGCTCGAAGACTTCGACGACAAGGCGTCGTACCACGAGCGGACACGATGATGGGAGCGTTTCCTCACCTCAACCGCACAGGGTACAGCATGAAGGTATACGAGCTACGCCTGAATTTACCCACCTCTGCCCGCTACTGGCGCACTCAATTGCCGAGGCATGTGCGCCACGACTGGACCCAGCTGTCCCGTGCGTTCCAGCACAAGTACTGCCGGCCCAAGATGTCCGACTCAGAGAGGTACTACATGATCGAGCTGAGACGGACCGAATCGGCGCTTGACTTCTTTTACCGACTGAATGCTGCCGCTTACAAGCGAACGTGGAGTTCAAGAAGCCGCCGAGGACGCGTGAGATGCACGTAAAGCGTTTCATCAGGCACCTGACCGAGTCGAAGCTTTGATCCAGTCTGAAGAGCCAACGACTGCACAGCATCGACGACCTGGAGTTCATTCTCCGTCAACATGATGACGATCACCAGGACAGCGAACGGGAGGGCTCGACATCCAGACCACGCGACTTCCGCGCAGACAACGTGCGTCGAGACCGCGAACGTGAACGATTCAGATCGAAGGGTCCTGGCCGCGCTTACGTCGTTCAGAGCGAGGATGAGTCGGACGAAGAGGATCGTCACGTGCGTTTCCACAACGAAGTGGATGAGCACCGAGTCGAGGCCGCACCGAAGCACGATCCGCTCTCTCCTGCCTCGAGTGCTGCGTGACGCAGTGTTTAAGGTGATGACTTGTTCAGGATGGAGACCGCCGCTGCCTGGTCAACAGTCAGGGGAATCTCGGTTCGGTCAACACTCTGCGCCACAGCCACCGAGAGGGAGCATCCTGACTGGAACGAATTCTGTGAAAAGTGCGAGAGGCCTGGACACCGACAGGAGAGCTGCTGGATGATCATCGTGTGTGATCGTTGTCACCGACGCGGACACCCGATGCGTGTGTGCAAAGTCAACCCGTGCAGGATTTGTGAACGATTTCACGAAGGACCGTGTGAACTTACGAAGCCCATCGAAGCACTGAAGAAGCTGACACAGGATGGAGCACTGAAGGACATACCGAAGAACGTACCTCTCTCATGAGATAAGTGCTGAAGGACTCGGGGCGACACCGAAGATCGGTAAAGGTGTACTGGATTTACCATTCCCGTCTGCCCCCAAGGGCATCCAGTCTTTCCTCGGCAGCCTAAACTATTACCACAAGTGCATAGAGGATTTCCCAGTGGTTGCTGTGGTCCTGAACGAGCTGAGTGATGATCAAGCACGATCCGGTAGAGACTTGCCGAGGGTGAAGGAAGCGTTCGAGATCCTGAAGCGGAAGATCGTGTCGACTCCATTGCTACGACATCCGGACCGGACCAAGCCATTCATCATCATTCCTCGCGCGAATCAGTGGGCAGCCTGCGCGGTACTTGGTCAGGAGCATGACGGACGAATCCAGCCTGTTCGTTTCACGGGACGGGTACGGAATGAGTCTGAAGTCCGGTGCCACGTCGCTGAAAAGGAAGTCGTCGCGATCATAAGAGTACTGGATGTATTCAGGACGATCCTGGAAGCGTACCCGGTAGTCGTGTACACCCGGTATTCGGTACTCAAGTGGGTGATTCAGTCCAAGTTTGCCGATGGACGTTGCGTGCCCTGGGGTGCCACTCTTTCCCAGTGGGACCTGGAGGTTCGCCGAATCCAACGAGATGAAGATGACCTAGCTGTAATACTCGGTGCGGGTATCACCCCCCGAGAACACCTGGACCAGGTCGCAGAGTCGCTAATTCCAGCCAAGGGGCCTGTCAAGCCACCACCGGTGGTGAGCGTGGAGATGTTGGGTGCTGATTTCGAAGGGATTGTGCTAAGTATCGACGGAACAGCCAAGACGTCGACTCGTCAAGAAAGCTGTGGATGCATCCTGTGGAGTCTGCCTGGTTGGAACGTGCTGGATGCGCAAGGTTTCATCCTGAGTGACGTCACTGTGAACGATGCGGAATATCATGGCTTACTGAATGTACTGGCGATGGCACTGGATCGAGGAGTGCAGGACCTGATCGTGGTTGGAGATTCTCGCATCGTGATACAACAAGTTCAGGGGTTGATCAATTGAACCAGCCCAACCTGCAACGACAACCAACTGGTTCGGTTTAAGACTTTGGAAGGACGATTCGGTACGCTTCGGCTCGTCCATGTGTAACGTGAATATAATTCGGCCGCGGACTACCTGACTTCCAAGACGCTGGCACTAGGAGCTACGTGGACTGTCCATGATAAGGAGGAACTAATTTATCTGCAGCGAGTGTCGAAGATCCACGAGACGCTGATGAAACCAGTGGTCATGTCACAAGATGTGAGTGACGGAATTCAGGATGCACCAGATGAATCGGCCGCTGAAGAGGTGGTGGCACCGGATCTGGAGTCACCAGACAATGTCGAACAGCATCCTGGTTCTGCTCCGTTACCTCACTGTGCTCGATTCATGGCGGTGCTGACCCGATCGAGAGTACACGAGCAGACAGAATCGAACGACCCATTGGGTCCGCTAGAGTTCCAGGCCGAGATGCGGCGCAGGATTAAGACGCACCAGGATCAGGATGAGTTCATCTCGGAAGTCAAAGCGTACCTGAGTGGTGATCTGGATCGATTCTCTCCGAGACGGCTGCGCAAGATCGCGAAGCTCTCGGATTTGTTTGCACTGGATGCCAGGAGCGTCCTGTACCGGCTCGCGCGGTCCCCACGAGATCGACCTCTGGACGTACAGGAGGAGCCACGTCTGTCCCTGTACGCTGACTTGCTGCGCTATGCTCATTAGGACTTTTTGGTGCACACCAGGGAATTATCCGCACACACGAGCGGTTGCGTTCCGAGTTCTACTGACCCGGCATGTACGCCGACGTTGAACGTTTCGTGAAGGAGTGCGTCGACTGTGCCAGTGGAAAGAGGCGACCTCCCAATCCTGGACCGTCACCTGGTAACATCGAGCCCAGGCATCTGTTTGAAGTTGTGTCGATGGATTTTGCGACGCACATGCCCAAATCGGCACGAGGGAACACTTCCCTACTGTTGTTCCAGGATTCATTCTCTGGTTACGTGATGTACAAATCCATGTCGTCTACGACGGCACAGGATGTAGCAGAGGACTGCATCATCGATGATCCGGTACGATCAAGACCCGCGTTTCGTGAGCGAGGTCTTCACTCGGTTCCGGGAGCTACTCGGCAGACGTCAGCGTGCCACGTTGGCATACCGTCCTCATGCGAACGGTCAACAGGGACGTTATGTGCAGACTGTAATCCGGAGCGTCCGTGCTTACATCGCTGAGTCGGACCAGTGCGACTGGGACGACCACGCTGAACGGCTGATGTTTGCTCTCAACACCTCGTTCGACGCGACCCGATTGGATACTCCATTCTATCTGGTACACGGTTGGGATGCACAAGGCACGGTGTCGGCGATGTTAGGACTGAAGCCATCCAGTGTGCCCGAGCGCACTGCGTATGAGTGGCGTCGGAAATTTCAATGTGATTACAGCTACGCCATCACCTGTGCCGAGGACCTCCAGAGGCAAGCGAAGCGGACACAATCGGAAGAACAGACGCGCAAGTGGAGAGAATTATCCGAGAGGCTGAAGACAGGATTTGAGAAGGGCGATTCGGTATACTTATACATCTTGACGGTCCAGACCGGATTGAGTCGCAAGCCGGCGCACATGTGGCACGGGCCGTTCAGGATCGAGAGGTACACGATGACTTCAAAGTGAAACTCAAGGTGGAGGAGACAGGGTATCGTGTTAACCCTTGGGTGCACATCAGCCGCCTCAAGCCCCGCGCTCTGTTTCCGAAGCGACCTACCGCGGAACTCGATCTGGATGATAACGACGATTTCGATGCAGCCCTGCTGCCCGAGGACAGCCGGGAGCCGGACGAACAGAATGACGAGTACGAAGTGGAAAAGATCCTGGACCTTCAGTGGACCAAGCGTACTCGTACTTCCAAGAGCGTCCGCGAGTACCTGACCAAGTGGAAAGGATACAACGATCCTGAGTGCTTACCAGTGACCCGGCTCAGTTGTGGTGCGCTTCTGTATGAATTCAATCAGAGTGCCCATGCTAAGGCCAGGTTCCAGTCCATGCAGGCTGGCGATGACCACCCCAGTGTATAATACCGGATCGAGTGTTCGATCTTGACCGCCGACGTGTGATCCGACGAAAACTGAACGTGATTTTGATTGTGAATTGTCGACGCTGAATGTGTGGAGATCTCGAGCGAAGTAGCGGAGAATGAAGATACCGACCGAATCGACCAGTGACTGTGCACCTGAATAGAGTGAGCGACAGAATGACGAACAGACGGACCGAATGACATAAGACTAAGGTGAAGAAGCGAGGTGATGAACGTGACAAAAACATGGAATTGTGGAGATTAGCTTGTGGCTACACCGATTGTGCGACTAGCTACGGTGATCAGCGCAGACCCAGTTGTCGACACGCTCATCAGGGGTCAGCAGTATTTTCTGGACGTGCGCCGGATGATCCGCGATGACCCTGTCGAGGGTCCACCCCGTCCACTAGATGCGAGCCGGTTCTTCACGATCTAGGATCTTGAGCTGCTCGGCCATCGTGTATGGCGTCCCATCCGGCTTTTTCTCGGACTTGTCGAACAGGATCCAGGGACAGACTTTCGCCGGATACACCCAGATGCCCCCATGCCCGTACAGGATCGTTTTCGGAGCACCTGCCTTCAGAAGTTCGGCGATCAACTCGGCGTATTTCTTGATGACCGGGTCGTGCAAACCCTTGCGCTTTTTCTTCTCCTTCACCCCGTACGGCGTGTCCTCCGGATACGTCACCCAGTGTCCCGCGTACCAGATGACCAGCGCGTCGTCTTTCATGAACTGCACGATCTTGACCAACACGACGTGAACCTTCACGCCCAAGGCGTAACGCTTGTGAAAAAGGAGGTTGATGACACGACGGTTGTACATTCGCTCACCCGGTCGTGTCACCATGATCGCCCGGTACTCGTCCTCGTTGAAGCGATCCTTGAGTGGCCCAGTCCCGCCGTTGTGGTTCGGTGCGTAGTCAGGGAAACCGGCGGATTGGTAGACGGCGTAAGTCGTACTGGGTGCAAAGGTGGTCAGGATCCCCATGTGGTACCACGAAGTGATGCCTCGACCTGGTTCCTCGATGATGGCCAGATCTTCAGGAGTGAGATCTTTCATCTCCTTGCGAGCAAGTGGGGACTTCTTGCGTTCGTCACCAGGGCGAGACTTCCTGCGCTTCTTGGCAGAACCACCAGTAGTCGAGTCCGATTGAGACGGTCCGGCGCTTGGGGCGACGAGTCGATGGCAGGACGAGATCTGGTGCAGTGACTTCATTCAGTACCTCCGTGACATTCTGTTCCGCTGCGGCCTCGCGAGCTTCCATTCGGTCGGGCTTAGCCTGATCCTCTGCACTGCGTTCCCAGTCGCCATCACGATCCTCGTTGTCGTCGTCATCGTCCTCGCCCAGAAGCAGCTCGCTGCGTCCTGTGTGGGGTCCATCTGGTCAGACCAACGATCGGGTTCGAGGCCATCCTGTGCATAGCGATCCAGTATGTTATCCGCACGGAGGAAGTATCGCTCCGGCACGTAGGCCGCCCAATACGTCCTGTCCATTTGCCTCCAGTACATCATCCGGGCCAGCATGCAGGACATATCGTACGGGTGGAACAGGTGATGAGCCATCTCGTCACTGTTCAACAGAGTCATGGCCTCCGAGTACGTCAACCCTGCCCGCATAGCTAACTGAAGGTCCGTGCGAAGCTTGCGCCACACGACGGGAAGCCCTGCAAGTGAGGCACACGCGAGTCCTTCGTCGACTGGGTACTCTTGGTCCATAGGGCGCGCATCTTCCTCGTTGGGATCCCAGGCAATGGGGCGATTCACGACCGGAGCCACCACCTTGTGATGATGATTGCCACCACTGGATCGACGTCGCGACGAGGAGTACTCGCCGGATGGAGCTTCGCCAGTGACATCCACGATGGCGACGCGCTTGCCCTGCGATCCCGTGCCGCCTCCGCTCGATTCGGATTCGTTGTCACCCTTCTCTTCGGTGTCGGTATCACCATCGTGCCGAAACTCGAACGGCCCGGGATCGGTGAATGCATCGTCCGCGGAAGTGACCGAGATCAGAGTCTACCATTCGGTGGGGGGCGTAGTACCGGATCGATGGTGCTTGAACAACGCTTCCAGCCGGTTCCAGTTGCCTGTCACTTTGGTCCTGTTCCTGTTGAGGAAGTTCATGATGCGCTCAACATTGAAGACCTGGGACTCGAGAGACTCGACGAACGTACTGGATGTATTGAGCTTGAACTCCAAGGTAGCGATTCGGTCCCGTAGCGCTTGTTTCTCGACCTCGTGCTCTGCCATGCGTTTCCTGAAGTCCGTCCGGTACCGTGTTGCCGTTGCCGCGTTCGACTCCTTGAGATCGTTGAAGATAGTCTTCCATTGGCCCTGCAGTCGTGTGACGTGAGCCTCAAACTGGGAGCCCTCCTTCTGGGCGGTCAACAGCTTCTTGATCGTGGATGACCCGGTCGCCTGCATCTCTTCTCGAATGGCCCGGTACCGGAACAACAAGTGGCGCATGAACGTAGTCATACTAAATGTGCGCAGCGCCAGATCGCGACAGTCGTAGACCGACAAGATCGACGCCATCTCACGACGCATCTGGACAGAGTCGAACAGCGCCTCCAACTCAGTCGGACAGGGTGGTGGTCCGGTACAAGGTCGAAAATGAACTCGTTCGCGTCCTCGGCCTCGCCCACCAGCTCATTCAGGTCCGCCAGATCTGTCGCCGAGAAGCACTCCATCGTGGTGAGCACTTCGACACCCGCGTACCCATCACGCATGTAGCAGTCGTCCTCGAGGTGATGCGTGTGAGCAGGAACCCCAACAAAACGAAACGCGCCATCCGGTGCGTACCCACTTGGTGCTTCCCAGTTTGCAATCGCACCTGGACTGGATGGCGGCGCGGGATTGCGTCGCGCCGGAAGCCCGCTACCCGCAGGCATGTTGAGCGCCTCGACCACGGACAGGACGCGCTCAGGAATACTGCGTTGCTTGGTCGCCAGGCGCTCTTCCATCGTGTTGCCCTCGGCCTTCAGGATGCGCCCACTGTGTTCGTTGCTGTCATTGTCGGACGCCTCCGACGGCGCCTTGTTGCGCGAGGGATCGTCCGTGCCGTCAGCGCTGGACATCTCGACGTCGCCATCAACTTGATTGACGCCACCAGAAGGCGTGCGCTCGCCGCGCGTTTCGCCGGCGCCCCCGCCAGAGTCCGAGTTGGCACCCGCAGCGTCGTCTCCCACCGGAGAGGCGTGCGGAAGCTGTGCCAGGCCCGACGGCCCGCTGCCAGGCGTCCCCGCGTTGTCGCCGACCTCTTCCATGGCGGTGATGAGTCTTGCGATCGAAAATGGATTGTGGCGTGAAGCCGACTGAAGCACCGGGTCCTGCCAAATCCACCATGCACATCCACTATCCACATGTCACACTCCACGTCACTGTATTCTTGCCCACTGCGACCAGTCACGACCAGGCGAAGGGTCGCCCCATCCCAGCGGTCAGACATGGGTGCGGATAAAAATCCTTTCCCACATCGTGTCAACCGCCCCTCTGCTCAGGTTCTTTCACAGAGGATCTTGCCACCGAGGTGACAGGACATTAACAAACCCACACACGATGGATCCCACTCCGGATGGAAGGGTATACCGAATCGCAAAACCGTTGAAAGACTCTTTCCCAGAACTCCAGTCAGCCATCGTCTCGCCTCCGCAGCAAGTCTCCACTGGGCTCACAGGATCGGAGATGTGCCCACCGGATGAGCGCTCACATTCGGTGTGGAGCAACACGTCCTGTCCGTCCGCCGACTTCCCTGACCGCAGGATAAGCCTAAGACGCGCAAGTGCGGCCAGTGAACGTATCGTGGCTGCTGCCTGCATTGGTTCCGTCAAGATATCGGACCAACCCCCAAGTTCACTATGCCCACCATGCTCCCATGCGCCCAAGACCTCGCTGGACGAAGTACACTGTTGGCCGGACTGGATTGTGGTGCACCCGGTAGCGGCGCACCGAATGCTAAGGTGCCGTACCGAATGGGGCCAGACCGGATGATCGACTCGGTCGAACTGTGGCTGCAAGGCAATGAGAAGTTTTCCTCAACGGATAAAAAGTGAAATCAACACCAGTGTATGCAGACCTGGAGGTGCCTAACAGTTAATAGTGCCATTACTCAACAGCATTCACCTCTTATTGTAGTAGCTAGGGCTGTTTCGTGCAGTGCTCGAAAGTGCACGAAAGTACTTTCGTGCAAATTCACCAGCCGTATATTACGGAAATAGCCTTAGGTAAAATGCAGCACACTTACAACGTAAAACGGACTCAATGCCAACAAACTACACGTAACGCACAGATCGACGAATGTTATTGGTGGGTTGTACGCACTACGCACGTCGTAGGCGCGACAGCGCTGAGGTTGTACTGTGCGGTGTGGCCACTGTGATGAGCGGCAACACGGAGGCTGTAGCGTGCGACTTGCGCTAAAATTGCGGTTTTCGCGCACTTTTGCGCACTTGCAGGTTGAACCCTACTAGGTACGATATCCAACGTTCTAAAATTACACGCATGATCATGCTCGAATCGATGCACGAAACAGCCCTAGTGGTAGCGAAAAGGTATCATTTCGTATTACAAGTAATACATAAAATTGAAGTGATATTAATACCGATAATACAGATAGGAAATTCGAAAAAAAACAAGTAATAGTATTAATACAAATCGGTATTAATACGAAAAGGTATTATCAAATAATACAATATTTTGAGTAGTACGAGCCTCTGTTCATGACACGCCGAAGATGCCAAACTTTTGCCGCCCGCACATACACTGGCTCAAGCATTCCGAGTTCCAAGAGCCCTAGAATGGCTGATCTGGACCCAGCGCGCACCTTAAGTAAGCGTGTCTGGGCGTTAATGAGTACGGTGGGGACTGCTGTAAGGACGTATATCTGCTTCAAGCGCCCACCACCTGGTTTTCACCGCAACTGTCTTCGTGACCGACAGGATGGCAGTCTTCAGGGCAACGCCGGCGGCGCTGAAAAACAACAGCTCGGTGTTGGTCTGTAAGAGATCTAGCTTTGAGGTGACAGCTTGGTCTGACCAAATAAGCGCATACGCCGTACCCAGTGCCGAGTGCGTGTGCCAGAAAATAAAAAAAAAAAAAACACCTAGTCGGCTGCAAGAACCTCGAAATGAGTTGCGTAAAAGTCCATGTAGAGATCCGTTTAAATGTCTCGAAACTCGCGGTGACATACCGTATCCGATACGGGGCGGTTGATACCATGGCCGTCATGCTAATGAGCTCCGCGGCGGTCTGACTGGCGGTGAAGAATCTTCACTGAAGATGTTGCCCAATGTGAGAGAAGCCACGCAGGACTCCTGCCAGGAGGGCCACTCGTTAACCCTATAACGCCAGCCGGCTGCATCAACTTCAGCACTAGCCCCGCTGCCTCAATACACAATGGACGGATTGCAGTCCATCGACGCTGAAAAGAGGAGGTCACTACAGTAGTGGGCACTACTTTCGAGCGCGTCGTTCATTACCAGAGTGAGCTCCTGCCTTCACAAGTACCGGCACTGGAGCCCACGCCCGGCAAAATGAAAGCCATCCTCTTATTAATACTTCGTTCTGATCCTCTGCAATTGGCGACACGGTACTCGACACCAGATTTAAGGAACTTACAGACGGAAGTATATGTAGAGAGATGTAGTCTCGAGTACGGTACTTCTGTACATACTGCTGTGCGATGTACTAACTTAGTACTACTAAGTAGTCGAGCACGTATGTGTCCATTCGGAATGGAGTGTGTGGCCTGGAAGGGCACAGAAAGTGACGGTCTGTGCTGGAAATGCGGCGACGCTGATTGCGTGGGGATCTTGAGATGTGACGTGATGCTTCGATAACATCGTACAGTATCCATACATGTACCGAATAACCTTGTTATGAGCTGCACCTGATCTGCGGTGGAGAGATGTTGCGAAAAGTTGTAAAAAATAAAGAACCCTACAAAAATCAAATACAACACCGGGAAGGGCTATAAAAAGCCGGCTCCAATTACGTCTTCTGATTGGCCAGATTGTCCTTTATCCCTTAACAAGTTGTACTAATAACGTTGTTCGGTACCTACACTGCGCAAGGTGAGTGTAACTAATTGAGAGTGGCGAATGAGGCTTGTAGTCGATGTGAGCAGAAGGAATGAAATCCGAAAG
>JAIKVH010000148.1:5257-19937 GCA_024679275.1 Phytophthora niederhauseri
TCGTACGCTACACCGAGCGAAGAGAGACTATTACTGGATTGGTCAGTATGCCAACATGGAGAGGCACGTTAAGTCATGCCCTGATTGCAGTTCAAGTAAGAGCCGACCTCAGTTCCGCGGGTACTCGCCAGGGAACATTCTAGCTGAGAGACCTTTCCAACTGGCCTCTATGGACTTCGTGATAGCGCTGCCAAAGCGTCGCCGTGGAAACACGGCTCCCTTGCTGTTACAATGCTCGTTCACGGGTTTGTGATGGACAAAGCCATGTCCGGCACTACTGCCTTACTCGTGGCACCAGCTTTCGAGGAGTGTGTCTACCGACGCTTTGGAGCGCCGTCTTTTATCCGCCACGACTGAGATCCTCGATTTATGAGCGAGGTCTTTCACTCCTTCGCAGAAATGATGCAGTCTCGGTTGAGGGCGACCCTGAGCTACCGACCGCAAGCCAATGGCCAGCAGGAGAGATCTGTGAAGACGATCATGCAGTCAGTCCGTGTATACGCCGAAGACCCGTTGCAGCAGGACTGGGACGAGATCGCCGAAAGGCCGATCTTCGCCATCAATAACTCCCGTAATACGACGAGGAAGGAAACTCCGTTTTACCTCGTTCATGGGTGGGATGCACAGTTGACGCTCAAGGCAATGTCCTCGCCGCTTAAACGAGGTTTCGGTAGCCAAACGGACGCACTGGCGTGGCGTCGAGAAGTCAACCGACAGCAGGAAATTGCTCTGAGGATGGCCAAGGAGTACCAAGCCGCAGAAAAGGCCCGGAGAGCTGAAGAGCACAATGCATCACTTGGCAAAAAGGAGAAGGAGGCTACGACAGGCGTCAGCGAGAATAGAACCTCGGTCGACCGAGCACCGAGTTCCCCGGACCATCGGAGCTACAGTGACGAGAACGAGGGTCCCTTTGCAGCCTGGAAGCAGAGTGTGGTTGTATATGGAACGAGTGTGGCCAGGACTGACCAAGAAACTAGCCCATCGAGGGCACGGACCGTTCCGCGTGAAGAAGGTCGACGAGTTTGCGTTTGAGTTGGAATTACCTGACCGAAGTGATACCGGTTCTATCCGGTGGTGCATGTTTCACGACTCAAGTCGGTGGACGAATTCGAAGGCCGACCGAGGGTTCGTTTGGCCCGTGAGGCCACCGAAGACACCCGCCTTGACTTCGACGAGGAACTACTGCCTGAAGACAGTTTCGAGCCGGACCGCTTGGACGGCGAATACGAGGTCGAGGATATGCTTGATGACCTGACGCCGTTGTCAACGAGTACTCACCGGGCCGTCCGAGAGTTCAAAGTGAAGTGGGTCGGCTATGACGAGCCGACATGGGAACCAGCGTCTAATCTGTCGTGCGGTGGCCTCCTGTACGACTACCTGCGCCGGAAGCGAAGTGACGGACGTTTGCAAATGGTCCAGGTAGCCGATGAGGAGTGATTACGCCAAGTGATGGTGAAGCAAGTGGGAGGGTGACCGAGGTTTCGGACGCGGTGATTGCTACGGAAATAGCACGAACAAGTGCGCTCGACGTCGTGGATTGAGGGGACAATCCAGCCCGCGATATCAGAGGAACGAGGCTACTGGATATGATGATTGATCTGCCTGCGAGGGCTATCCAGCTCGCAGTGACAGACGAAGAAAGTTACAGGAATTTGAATGTTACGTGTTAAGTGAACGGGTCACGATAGAATGGAGATATCGAAATGGAGCCAGGAACGGCGGAAGACGCAAGCAAGCATCGGTCAAACCCTCAACAGACTAAACAAGTGATGATGAAGCAAGTGGGAGGGTGACGGAGGCTTCGGACGCGGTGATTGCTACGGAAATAGGACGAACAAGTGCGCTCGACGTCGTGGTTGAATATGAAGTTGGTGGTGAAATGGGTATGCAAGCTGTCGGCACCGGAAACCTGCAGCATACCCGGGTGTACGGTTGTCAAAATCGGGGTGTCATGCAAAAACATACCCGAGTGTACGGTTGTCAAAATCAAGCTGTAATGCGAAAACATACCCGCAACGGAGCTAGCGTAAGCAAGCTCGGACTTCCGCGAACCGAGTCTGGTCTTCAACGAGCATAAGCTCGACCTCATCGATGGGAGACAAGACGAAGCCCGGCTGCCGCACCGCGAACCAAGCCTCGTTTGAGGCAGCTACCGCGGCCGAGGACTGAGAGGAAGCTCTGGGAATCGCGACCGAGTGTTGAAAGCGATGTGCGTTGGCGTGAAAGGAGGTTATGAAGTGAACGAGCAAGACGACATTTATTCTGATTGAGATAGAGCCTGCGCTGCTACCTGCACCGCCGCCTAGAAGGTTACTAGCCTCGGTCGCCCCCGGGGAAGAACAAGCACGCCGTAGTGGAGCTGACGCGGAGTCCAACGACGTTAGATCTCTGGTGCAGCATGTGCCAACACCCCAAGATTCGTCGCCGTAGTGGATGCTTCTTCATCCGACTCCTTGGTCTCCTCGTCGGGGCTAGGAGGGCGAGCTTCATGAACCGCAGAAAACTCGGCGACCCACGGGGCGATGACCATCGACGTCCGCAACGACGGCTCTATCACGACCGACGAAGTCACAGACTCCCTAGCCGCTCCGCGAGGGACGAACAGGGGAACGTCGTTGCATGGAGCGAAAGCCGTGTTGTATGGGTGGCTCGCAGAGTCTTGAAACCAGCAGTTACGCCATGGCTCGCGGCCGTCCAGCTCGGCAATCTCGGAGATCCAGTCGTCAGTCGAGGGGACCCACTCCATCACCTCGAACGAGTATTGCAAATAAGAGGGCTCCAACAGAACCTCGGTCGGATGCTGGCGGGGTTGCCTGTCGTACTCGATACACCCCGCCCACAGCTTGTTGACCATCCGTTCTCGCAATCGGTCCACGCGGGAACCCCACGCGGTAACCCCGCTGCTTGTGATACTTGGCCCACTTCTTGCCGAGCCTCGAGATCAACGGGTTGCGGTGACCGAGTGTTGTAGCGAGGTTGTCGATGAATGCTTTGATAGCCTTCGCCCGGATCCAATGACGTCGCTCCCACAGGGCTAGCCCGAGGTCGTCCTTCTCGTTGGGGTGGAAGGAACTGCCTTGGAACTGCCTGCTTAGGGGAACGAGGAGTCGGTGTCCGGTAGCCCGTCGGGAGATGGCCTGAGTTGGCGGATACCCGGCCACGTCGATAAGACACGGCGTCGGGACGAGTTGGCGTAAGATTTGGAACGGGTGATTGGTGTCCTCCCACTTGCCGAAGACCTTGATCCCGTCCGCCGAGCACGGAGCAACTAAGGCGTCGTCGAAAATGAGAGGCACGGTCGCGTTCTGGATCAAACTCCAGCACTCTTGACCGCCGGGGGATACGAATCCCGGCTCGAGATACAGGGATGCCAGGTTATTGAGCTTTCGCGACCCCGCCGCCGCGTCCGAAGCGTCGACCACCGCAGGGGCAATAGAAGCAGGACCAGCCCTCGGCGTGGCAGTTACTGTAGCTGTCACCAACGCGTGAGCGTGAACCGAGGTCGACCGGGTGTGAGGTCGATGGGGCAGCGCAGCTGGAGCAGCTTGGGCAGCCACAGGAACGTCGGTCGCCGTAGCCTGAGGCGCCGGAGGTGCTGCCGAGCCTGCACGTTGGGCGGCTGAGGCTTCTTATTCGTCGTCGGAGTCGAACATCTCTCGCATGAGTGCTGCTTGATCCTCCGAGAACTCCGAGTTATCCGACGACCCTCCTTCCGGCGAATCCCTGGGGGACGATGAGTCACGAGGACCAGCGGCAGTCCTCGTTTGAGGGGCCGATGACGAGCCACTCGGGGCAGACGAACCCTCGTCGTCCCTAGCAGGAGACTCAGCAGGTGCGTCTCCCGTCAGACCAGCACTGACCGAGGCTTGGGACACGACTGGCGCAGCTCCAGAAACCGACACAGCAGGACGAGACTCGGTAGAGGTAGCGGAAGCTTCAGTGGAGGAGGCTTCGGCTGCCCCAGTATCTGTTGGAGCCTCCCGAATCTCGCCGGGCTCCCGTTCGTCCCGTGGGACGTCGTCTGGACTTCCAGTACCGCCGAGCTCGAAGCCAGGAGTTTCTTCTTCCGGTTGGGGCGGAGACCGAGCCGGCGGAGAAGCCGGAGCGGTGCCCGCCAACCTAGGGTATAATGGCACGTCCGAGCGCTCGTACGGAAAAGGCTGAGACTCCAGCCAGCTAGACCGGGACATCGTTGGGGATAGTGGCGTCGACAGAGGCGGTGCAGGAACCTCACCCGATGCCGACCGAGGGACAGATGACCCAGCGCCCGCTGCAGCTCGGGCTCTCAGGTCGACCGACGGTCTACCGAGACGTTTAGGCGGAGAGGGCTGAGATGCTGTGCCTTCGGCAGAGGCGGACTCGGCTTGCGAATCGCGCTTGCGCTTGAACGTCGCGGTGGACTCGGATGAACCAGTGGAAACCACCTCCGAGGCCGCGGGAGCAGACGAACCCTCGGTGGCCTCAGCCATAGACTCATCAGCCGTCTCGGATTCTTCCTCGGACGAGGATTCGCCACGGCGAGGACTCTCGACAGAGACTGCCGGCGGGGACAACCCAAGAAGATTTCAGTCGATCTCTGCAGCGGAGATTCCAGCCGAGGCTAAGACCAAGGTATCCACGTCGAGCCCATGGGCTGCCGAGTGTCGGCGAAGAATGGAGTTTGCACGCCGTAAGCTGTTGTTTTCGTCCGTCAACGCTCTGATGCGAGCAGGGATGACGTCGGCTCGGTCGCGGTTGGACAACTGATCCCGTAACTCCCGCAACTGGGTGTTGTAGGTAACGAGGCTTGCCTTGATGCGCTCGTGAATCTGGGCATTCCGACGAACAGCGGCCGCCGCGTCTACCTCTGAAGTTCGTGCCTGGCAATCTAACGATTGGGTTATGTTCGCGTGCTGAGAGATGGCTCCATTCACTGCCAGCAATTGCTGATTGGAGTTCGTGAGCTCGGCACGCATGTCCTGGAGATGCTCGAGCGCTTGATCGCAGTCCGAGTTGGCGATCACGAGGAGATAGTATGTCCGTTGGCGGAGATGCATCTCCTCGTCGAGCTTGTTTTGGGTGCCGACGAGTTCCTCTCGAAGCCGATCGTTCTCACGACGGAAATCCACCAGTTGATCGACCTCCGCGAGAGGGAGACGTGGAGGGGCGACAGCAGCAGCCAACACTTCACCGACGTCAGTGGTAGCCTGCAGGTTGCGGTCAAGCGCAGGGTTGACTCGAGCTGAAGGCATACGGGCAACGCCCACGACGAGACGCGCGAGTTGCAGCATCCGCTGCTCGCTCAAGACAACCGCTGCCGGAAGAACCTCGGCCGGGCCAGCATCAGCTCCGGCGTGACCTCCTGTAGCTGCCTCGCCCCCCACCGACGCCCGGCAAGTTGACAACGTGACCGAAGGCGCGGTGGTTGGCGACGGTGGAACGCTGGCGCTCGGCGGTGGTGTCGGTGGCTAGCCGGGAGCCGGAAGCCTCTTCAGCGGGAACAGCCGGCGGAGGAGCCTCGGTCGCCCCAGCAGCAGGCTCAGGACTACTTGGAGGAGCCGGCGGAGGGTCGACTGACGCCTCGGCGGTGGCAGGAAGGAGCGCAGGGTCACCTGCAGGCACGGCTGGGGTATGAGGTACAGGTCCAGCGGCGACGCGGTGGCACGCGTTGAACGAGCATGGCACGCCGGACGACGACCCGAAGTGTCGGTGGCGATATCTACAACCCCTGAGATAACCAAGAAGGAGAAGGAGCCAACAACGAGGAACTAAAGGACAGTGAGGAGCGGCGAGAGCGACGAATGTACCGGTCCGGAGCACTCGAGAGCTCGAAGAGTAGCGGCAGCCGCGGCGGCGACGCGCGTGACGGAGGAGCCATGGAGTCGAAGGGTCGAGGACGCCTAGACGCTCACCAGTGCGAGAGGTTCGCGTCGAGGCGGGGGCAGTTGTGGTATTGGAAAGTGGCAGTTTCCAACGCTGTTGACCCGCCAGCCCGACAATCAAGTTCAATCAAGGGGCAATCAAGGCGAGGTCAAGCGAGAGACGGAGATGGCTGCTTCTGATTGGATGATGACATTATCCTCGGTAGAGTGACAGTTAGTGGCCGGAGCCTCGTCGGGTCCTAATAGAACCCCGAATGAGGCTTCACGGTACCCATTTTTAGGTATAGATGTATTTAGTTACCGGTCGTCATTTGATGTGTCCGGAATCGCCCTATTGCGATCGTTCACACTAGCGATTTGTATAGGGACATAGAACTCACCATAGGAAGCCCAGAACGAGGCCCCCAGGGCCTCAGAAAACTCAGTAATAAAAAGACAGTCTTCCCCCAAAGCCAACAAGGGTCAAGTCCGACTTCGGTAAGTGTAGCTAGCTTATTGTAGTGCCTGGACACGCTCGGCTGCGTGTGGATGCCTGTCGGGGAGCTTATCGTGCATTGACCGAGAGTTTCCTTGGCGGCGCCAAGCGTTGGCGTGGTTGGAGAGGCAGGAACGGTATTAGGGTATCGTTCGGTATATATTTGTGGGATTAGAGTGTCCCTGAGTGTATTAGTCTACCTACCGAGGTTTTACCTTGGCCCCCCTGTATAAGGCCTAACACGCCGGTACCCTTCCTTTCTGAGGGACTGCAGTGGGATTGCGCGAAAGCGCTACATAGTATCGTAGCCTTAGCTCGTGGCTAGTGGTACAGGTTTTTGGGTTGACCGAAGATAACCTAAGGTGCACAGAGGCACTTGCAACCGACCCGGTGTAAGGGATCGTTCCTGGTCTTCAGGTTTGATCCAATAAGCGCTTGCCTTTGTGGGTTAGCGTGTCGTTGGTGTCTCTAATACCTTTAGGTAGAAGAGAATTTTAGTGGTATTACCACACCACAGAGAAGTAAGGAAGACCGTAAGCAACTTCGATGAAGGTGCAGCTCCATCGTGGGGCAAGCGGGAGCTTATGCATTGAGCAGCAGTAGGTTCAACATGCTCTGATCCACCTCTCCGTAGAGCAGCGCTCTGCGATCGCGTGCAGTAGCCGAAGCATCGCGGCAGGCTTCACAGCACAGTATCTATGCTCAAACACCACCAAACGTGTGTAAGTTAGCAAGTCAACCTCATTCATTCGTATTCGAGAACATACCGAGCAATAGAGACAACGCTGGGGGTTGCAGTACCAGCGACGAAGCCGAATATAGCTCTGCGCCGCTGCAGGGTCCAAGCGCCAGTGTTGGTAAAAGCATCCTTCGGCTTGCATTTCTTTGCCTTTGACTACACTCCTTTGACTGAACGCAGCTCCACTCCTTTTTCCTCGGCCTTCGCTGGCTAGTCCCATAATATACTATCAAATGATATCGCTACTAACTTTAATTTGGGCCGGTGCCGACAAGGATGCGTTGCGTTAGGCTGGGAGGACCGCTTGAAAACACACATATGTCTTTGCCACGGGTAGTTTTAGTTTTAGTGAATTTCCTGAGTCATAGTGGTAAGGTCAGTTTTGCGCCTCAAACACAACTGTAAGTCTTCCATACTGGTCGACTTCACTGGCTGATGGGGATGCATTGGCGAGCTCCACAGTAAAAAATCTATACGAAGAGTCTCATCCATATCAGTAACTATGAAGCCTCGCAGTACAACGGTATCTCCGTAACACATGTACTTCCATTCAGCGAAACGAACTACAGCTGCACATGCTTGTACATATATACAGACATCTGCTTCAATAAAGAACACTAGAAAACCTATAACCATTTAGATGGTATGAATGCTGATTGGATCAGACATACAATTTTCCTTATTATGCTAACGCAATATTTCATTACCTTTCACAATGTTGTATATACCAGGTGTTCTTTATTGAAGCAGAAGTCTGTAGTTTGTTCCGTTGTTGTAGAGTAGCCGGAGGCTTTGATTAGTTGAGTTTTGCTGTTCGGTTCCATAGGGCAGGACAAGCTGACGAACTTACCATTGCACAAACTGTACCTACAATTTGTAGGTACTTGCATAATGTTTTCGGCTACTGTTTACCTTGAGTGAGTAGTACGATTTTTAGCGATCCCCGCAAAGCTATGCACCAGCATCTATCAATTCTAACAGTACAGTAATGGCTACTTGTTGCTGGCACACGAAAATACACGCAAACGAGGGGCTTTGCCCCTCATTTGCACCGTTAAAAGTATTTTCTATATGTATTCAATATTTTAATTGCTAGTCTGGCCTGACATCCTGTCGGACAGATTTGAAATTTTGTAGTCCGGGGACATTCTATCCATATTGCAGGCAAACCATGCTCTTAGTGGTGGGGTACGCCACACTGGCAGTCGCCTTCGCCCCAGTGACGATCGATCTGACCGCGGGTGACGGGGAGATGAGACCACGGAAGTGAGGTACTGCGGCAGCAGAGTGCCGGCCTCGCCCAACACCAGACGGGTCGTGAAGTGCTTCGTTCTGCGTCGAGCGGACGCCGAAGCACCAACGTAAAGCAGTGGTAAGACACGGACTAGCAGAGCGATAATGAGGTTACATGCATTGGTTAGCGTGCATCATGGCTAGTGACCATGAGGGCTGCGGCGCCAGTGCGTGTGGTGCCTTGGCTGTGGAGCGGATCCCCGAGGACCAACGTGTCCACCGGAAGGGCTGCCGTCCACTGCATGCGTACATTTCGGGTTACTGTGGCATCGATACGGGCTCACAGACCTGCCCGAGGTTGCCAGCCGCCGAACAATGGCTCCTCCCCTAGCTGCTCCTATTCGGTTAACGCTGCTCAACATACGGAGGCGAGTACAATTCCATCTAGCCGCTAGCTTTGTGAACCTGCCAACATCCTCGAGTTGGACTTTGACAGCGTATGGACGAGTGTTGCTGACAATATGATGTACCGAGATGAACTCTTCTATTTATGTATAACTAGAAGTTATAGAGTCGTTGTAGGCTGAACAGTTATCCTTTTTTCTGTCTTCATTTCATTGTCAAAACCTTTTACCGGGAGGGCTACGTAGTAGCCTGTAGGGCACCACCAGCTTCATTTCGTTCAAACAATGTCGACTGAGTTACAGGCAACATTTGCTGTACATCCCATGACACCTTAGGTAACCTTCGCCCAACTCTCTGCCCGCCGTGGGGCTCCACGTGCGTTTGGTCGCTAACTCTCAGACCGTGAAAAAGCTGCAAATTCCCGCCTTCTACACGGATGCAGGACGCGCCGTGCAGTTGCGCTTCGTGTTACAGCGGTTTGACAACACGGGGTTCGTGGCTCCGTGGTGAAGACGAAGGAGGACTCTAGAGCACCCTCACGAGCGCATGCGCAGTAATGACGATAACCACATAAGCGGACTTAAACCATGCTGCGAAAGGCTTCCTTACGAATACACTTCGACGATATTTGAGCTTTTTCATAACGAGTTAACCACATCGACCCGCATTAGGAGTAGGAGACTTTGAAATCTACCACTAGCTCAACTGCCAAGAACAGTTGTTCTTGGCTACACATGTACCTAAGATGCTTATCAAAACCGTGATATACGCAATGCAATGATTTACGTGTTCGCGTAGCCAAATTACACCTGCGCTAGTCTCAGTTTAGCTAGTCGGCGGCATAGTGTGGTGTCCGCACACGTCGAGTTCTCTTTTTGACTGGCAGTGAATCAGCAATAGTAGTCATGAGGGCCTTCCATTTACGTCGGTTTTGGGCAAGCAGTCGAAGTCTCTCCAAGTCGGAGCTGATGTGGAGGCGGTAGCCACACCCACTGGCATCAAGGTCCTGGTCGAGGACAACAGGCAGGGTTGTGCAGGGTCTACCTCTCCACTTGCTGCTGTCTGAGGAAGAGAAGTACGCCTTCATCTGGATAAACGCTGGGATATCTTGTGGTCGCCGTAGAATGTGTCCGAGCAGCCCCCACCGCGCAGATGTGATCCGGTGACGGAGCGGCCGCTCGTCACACGTTGCGTAGAGATCAGCGTTGGAGATGTGGCGCGGGTTACACATTGAGGACAGACCGCAGATGGCGACGATGAAAGCTTTCTAGTCGGTTAAGCTCCGTTGGTGTAAGCGCCCAGGTCCCGCAGTTGTAGAGTAGTATCGGCTGTACGTAGCAATTGTAGAGGCGAATTCGTGTCTTGTCGGTGATACGGTGCGACCTCAGCCAGATCGTCCAGAGCCGCCGAAGAGCAGCCGCAGCGAGAATTTTCCGGCGCGATACGTCATCGGCATCTCCGAGCAACGTGCCAAGCTTGCGCGTCGACCTCCATGCTTCTTCCTCTGCACGAGCGTGGGGGGTCGTCACTGGCAGGAGTCAGGCAGCGGCGGAGAATTGTGTGCTCCGTCTTTGCCGCGTTCATTTGAAGCGACCAGCGCGCGAATACTTCCGGGGCATGAGTCTGGATGAGCTCGACGAGGGCGGGGTCCCGACAGATAAAGTCGGCATCGTCCGCATACACGATCATTTGCTGGAGCAGGTCCGGCGGCATTGCAGGGTGACTAACTCGATCTCTAAGTGCTGCTTCTAGGTAGATAACAAATAATACCGTAGATAGTGAGTCGCCCTGTGGTGTACCTGTGTTGCTGCCGAATGGTTGCAGGGTCTGGTGGTCAATACGGAGTGACAGCGTTGTGTCGGATAGTAAGAGTCGAATCAGACGGATGTCGTCATCGTGTAGGAACTGCTGTAGAACTTCGAGGAGGTTGGCACGGTCGATCGTGTCGAACGCGCGCGAGAAGTCGATACCCAGTACGTGAACCATTTCGCGATACGTTTGTGCCCGTGCGCACAGCCACTTGTGGGCCCACACCGCATCAGCCGTACTGCGGCTTTTACGGAAGCCACTTTGGTGGCCTGAGAGAAACTTGTCAACAGCGGGTGTGACGCGGCGGAGAACGATGAGTGACACCGCTTTGCGAATAGTGTTCAGGAGAGCGATCGGGCGTAGGCTTGAGCACAGCCCTCGTGGCTTGTTCGGCTTCTGGAGATACAACAGGATACCTTGACCCAGTGTGATGGGTTCACCGCGTTCAAAGCTGCGGTTTAGTAGATGCTCGAGTCGTGGGGCAACATCAGCGGCGGCATACTTGAGCAGTTCACCAGGGATAGCATCGGGGCCAGCAGCGCGACCGTTGTTCAGCCGAAGGATGGCACCACGGGCTTCGTCCGGTGATTGGGCAGTCGAGAGGTTGAGCTGTTGGGTCTGGTGACACTTGAGCTTGATCCGGATTTAGAAACAGTTCTTGGAAGCGATCGCGGACAATATTGTAAGCTGTGTTTCGGTGCAAGATATATTTACCTGATGAGTCTTGAATTAGAAGCTGCTGTGTCGGCCTGCGGGCGAGATCGCGGGGCGGCGACAAACATTTTGTGAGAGTCGCTTGAAGCCTCGATGCGTGAAACCTTATCGTCGAGGGCCATGTTAGCGAGGTCACAACAGCGAGTGCGGATCTGGTGTAGATCTTGTTTCGCTGAGAGCGCAGCAGCGCTGTGTTGACCGATGTGTCGTTGTAGATGCGGAGCCGGAGCTGGCGTTGTTGCTCAGACAGCGCGGCAAGCAGCTGATCGTTATAGCTGCGGCCGCGTCGTTGATCCGGCGACGAAAACCCGATGGTTTGCGATGCTGCTTCGTGTAGCTTCGCAAAAGTGTCCTCCCATTGCTTGTTGACAGTGGATCCATCGTCAGCGTCTGCGGGAGGTAGGATCCGTTTAACGGCTGATGCGTAAGCGGTTCTGGAGTCGTCGTTGTGAACTAACTCGCTGCGGGCGAGGTGAACAGTTGCGCCGCTTGTGCGACGCGACGGAAACCGGAGGCGACGAATGTGCTTGATCTCAAAGTCCGCGGCGACGATCTTGTGGTCGGACGGGGTGATTGCCCCACCCCAGGACTGGGCATCTAGACAGAATCGCCTGCAGTTCTGAGGGCAGAGTATGTAGTCGATTTGATTGTAGACACAGTGTGTCCGCTTGCGTTGGCACCAGGTGGTCTTGTTTTTCGCTCGCTTTGGAAAGCCTGTATTGGTAGCAAAGAGTTGGTAAGTATCACAAAAGGCAGCCATGAGGTGGCCGTTCCTGTTACGCGTGCCTCAGGCATGAGGCCCGAGAAACGTTTCTCCGGTTGGTTTCTGCCCGAGTTTTGCGTTAAAGGCTCCGGTAAGTATGACGATGTCTCTGCGGAAGAATTGGCCCATGGCTGCTCGAAGGTCTGCGCAGAAAGCATCTACTTTGGTTAGTGGGCGCCCGCTGTGTGGAGCGTAGGCCGTGACGATGTTGATGGGTCCTGTGTGAGGGAGCCGCATCTGCAAGATGCCGATACGGTCGCTGTGGGCCCAGCACCGACGAATGTAAGGAGTAACGCGAGGAGAGAGGGCAAATCCGGCTCCGTAGCGCTCTTCCTGTGCCGGCAGCGTCAGGAGTAAGTAGTCTCCAACCTCAAAGCGCCCCAGCTCGTACAACTTGGTCTCTTGGAGGCCGAGGATATCGATCTGGTAGCGGCGCAGGTCTTGGGGAAGCGTTTCAGGCTGCTTGTATAGCGAACCTAGGGACTGTATATTGAACGAGCCTATTCTAAGGCGGTTAGTGCGATCAGCGCGGTTAGGACGATACGGAAGGGGTGTTGTGACGGGTAGTGTTGCTGCTGAAGGTGACCGCCAAAGGGAGAGGCTCGCAAGGGACTTGCAGACGCCCGAGAGCGCCTACCGGAAGCCCGTTAGCGGCATTTCGCCACCGTCCACGCGTTCCGGGGGAGGGCGTCACCCCAACCCCAACCAAAAAGTGATATACGCACAGTCATGAATTTGTGTCCGCGCGTTTCACATGAACTTCAAAAAGCAGTCATTGATTGCTACTAGTATACTATGCATTCTCTACGGTAAAACGTTACCAAAGCTTATGTTCTTACATCGCTGCTATCGACCATTCGATCGGAAGTATGAAGATGACCCCTATTTTTGATATTTCAGACAACAGCTGAACAACCTTTAAGCGGCAGCGATCAAGTACATATAGCCACTTCGTATTTTCACTTGAGAAACGCCCTCCCGGTTTAAGCGCCAGCGATCTAGTTATGCGTGGTGGTAGGGAATTTATTTATCTCTCAAGGCGAGGTTTGAATGGTACACGCCGTACGCCAAAATGACTACGTTCGTGTAAGTATGGTGTGCATTTGTGTACGCCTGTTGTGTACGTATGGTGAGGCACAATGTTGTTTAAATGTTGCATGAGGTACAATCAACTTTTTTTCGACGAATTAATCTGTGTGAGGTTGTCCATACAACTCTTCTAGCCGTCCTTCCAGGATAATGTTTGATGTATTTGTGGCCGACGGTGATATTTATCCATATACTAGTATAAACAGTGTATTGACGGTCACGATAAACTGAGTAAAATCTTTTAATTACATGAACCGTATCTTCTTTTCCTATCTTCCTTCCCAAATACAAATCTTTTAAAAGCTCAGGTTACAGTACAAGAGCGGTTTCAGCAAGGCACCACATCTTACGATAGCTGCGACGATCGAGACAGCAACTGGCAGCTCCGTTGTGGTAAACACTCTGATTGTTTGTGAGCAGGCTACAGCTTGCACACGTATTAATCCTTGTCGTTGAATTCGTAAAAAAAAAAGCGTACATGTACACTGTACTGTACATTGAACTGACGATCCCTCGGCAGTCATGGTGTCGGGAACATACTTTATATTCCTTCGTGAGGGTATTCTTCTCGTAGGGTGGTACACCGTATTGTACCGCATATATGGTACATATTGGTGCAGTCTTTTGGTTGCGCAGCCCGAAAAGTCTGTTCAAATTGATGAGCGGGCATGCGATTCATGCAGATAACGATATATACTTCGGTCGTCGTAAAGGATAAAATTTTATTTTATACCATAAGAGATGTTGGGCTATTGCCGAGGCAAACAAATATGACAGAGACTATTCTTACAAACCAGAGAGCCGGTTCCGAGCTGGTTTGTAAAGATGTGTGTACAAACCACCCAAGCCAGTTTGTATGAGTGATGCAAACTGATACAAACTCCTACAAACCAACGTCCCGTTGTCAAGTCAAAGATCGGGCGTGCTGGCTAGGAAAAGAACGACGGACCTGTTGTTTTTGCGTTATATAGTGTGGTTCACATTGTTTATTTGGTGTGGCGCACATAAAGAATACTTTGATGTGGCGCACACACAACTCGTCACTCGTCGAGCCAGAAGCTGGCGCTAACCAAAAGTTCTACTCCAGTATCAGCTTCACGCCTCGACAGGCTTCCTCACGCTGCACGTAAATCCATGTGGATAAGTTGTTTATTGCCATTGTTGGCCGCAGTCTTCGTAAGTACGTCATTCGTATAGCTACCATCAATCGTGATGCCTTAGCACACGAACCGTTGCGGTGCGAAATTGCCCCTACGCTAAACGCACGTATACGTACTACTACGTAGTACAACAGTACCATCTTTCGGTCCTCATCGACTAGCTTAAATGCAATGTCTCAGCCCACCAGACAACTCAATTCATTACTCCGTTAATATTATACTGCCGACGACAAAAACGACAGCAGCGTGCGCACCGCTCGGAACGGGTCTAATCAGGGGCGATTTCCTCTTCACGTAAGCCGTCGTCAGGGGCCGTGGTACTGCTCGACGCCTGCAGCATTTGTAGCCCTGCCAACACTGTCCAAACGGCACTCGCAAAACCCCTCAACCAGCGAGGACAGACCATGTTTACCGTTCCGCACGCGCAACTCG
>JAIKVH010000149.1:0-19914 GCA_024679275.1 Phytophthora niederhauseri
CCTTGGCTCACCTCACAGCTCACGCCCCGAGCCACGCGGTGCTCGTGACCTCCGTCCTGCTCCTCGCATCGGCGCGCGTTCGGCGCATGCGCCACAGCTTCCATGGGGGCTGGGCACGCCGCGGGGCCGCCGGTTCGCCTGCTCGTGCCGAATGAGATCTGACACAGCAGCACCCAGTTGCGATGACTGCTCGTCTCGCCCCCGTTCGCCCAGTTGTTCTCTCCCATGAAGGTCGCATATGGGACGGGGCGCCGAGGTCGACGATCCCAACCGTTCCCAACACGGTCAACCACCGTTCCACCGTTCCCACTCGTGACACATTCACGTTCGCCCCATGCTTGATCAACACTCGAGCCACTTCAAGTTGTTCATGCTCGCTTGCGAGATAGAGGGCGGTAGCTCCGTCGGGTAGACGTCTGTCCACGTCAGCCCCCCTCTGCAGCAGCATCTCCATCATGGACGTGTGTCCTCGCCATGCCGCACACATGAGCGGCGTCCAGTGCTCGAAGTCCACGGCTTCGATGTCAGCGCCGTGGTCCAACAGGAGCCTCCCCATCCCAAGAGCCCCTGCGTCACACGTGAGGTACAGCGTCGTGACTTTGGTATTGGGCAGCGCCGCCTTCACATTCGCTCCCTTCTCCAGCAGCAGCGCCATGACACTCGTCCGTTTACCGTAGATCGACGCCATGAGCGGCGTCCAGCCCTTAACGTCCGGAAGGTCCAGGGCCGCCCCACGGTTCAATAACACGCGCACACAGTCGAGATGGCCGCGTTGACGTGACGTAGAGCGCCGTCTCCCCATCGTCCTGCTGCTTGTCGATGCTCGCTCCGAGGTTAAGCAGCTCTTGGATCGCTTCGGCACGGCCCCTGCAGGCCGCAGTCATGAGCGTCGTCCACCCTCGTCCATCCGAGATCTCAATGCTCGCTCCGTGAGTCGCCAGCTGCCGCACCACCTCGGTACGGCCGTGCTGAGCGGCAATGTAGAGCGCTGTGCACTTGTTGGGGAGGCGCGTGTCGAGCTTCGGCTGCTTGAGCAGCAATAGAGACACCACTTGAGTGTGGCCGTTCTGGGCCGCCACCATGAGCGCCGTCCAGCCAGCCTTGTTGCTCTGGTTCACGTCAGCTCCAGCAGTAGACGTACGCAGTCGACGTGTCCGGCCTCACTGGCCAGCAGCAGTGCCGACTAGCCATCGACCATCTTCTGGTCCACGGACGCGCCTCGATGCAACAGCAGCTCCGCGACCTCCGGCTGGTTCTGGAAGGCGGCGGCCATGAGCGGCGAGCGGCCGTCGACAATCGAGGCGTCCACAGGCAGCAGAGTCGTGACGAGGTCCACGAAGCCGCTGGAGCTCGCCATCATGAGCAACTGGGGACCGACGATGGCGAGATCGAACTGGGTCTCGGCTGGATCACGCTGGATCGAGGCGTGCTTATTGGGGGAGGAGCGTCGCTGCTTGGTCATCGCTGGTCTTGGTGTTGGAGGAGTGCGAGCTTGGTGGGAAATTGGATAATGAGGTGGAGTGAGGAATGTGGCGAACTTCCAGCAGCGGAAGTGGTGCATCCTGACTCATTAGGGCCGGGTCGCGTCATCTCGTGGAAACTCGTCACCTGATTGGCTATCTTTCGGCCAAGTCCAACTTTACAGTTACTACTAGTAACTAGTAACTTACTAGTAGACTACTAGTAACTACTAGTAGTAGTTGGCAGGACCGAAAGGTAGCCAATCAGGTGACGAGTTACTAAAGTAGGTGGAGACGCACCTGGAGATGGATGAGGACAGCATCTCCAGGTAAATGGAGCGAAGCCGCCATGTCCAAGGCGGAGGATTCTGTTACTCCTCTGACTGCTGGATGGGAAATGATGCGACTAGTCCCTTACGTCTTCAGTCGAAGTAATGACAAATTACGTTATCCAGCTCAAGCTTTCACGTGCTGCAAGCCTTGCAAACCAAAAAAACACAACATAAAAAATAGTATTTAAGCGAAGCGGTTAGTATTATTCCGTTATTTCGCCTCCGCGTCGACCTTCCAGGCGTTTTCTAGCTGCGTTTACTAATTTGAAGGCGTCAGCATCTCCGTCGTGGAATGACGGGGATGTGAGAACGGAAGTGCTGGATGCTTCAGACGATAGTCCCAGCGAGGACAGAGAGGACAATGGTCGAACTGCGTGTGCTGCAAAGTCGCCAGCGGAAGATTCGACATCACCGAAATCGCTGAGCTCCTCGAGGAGGACGTCGTAAAGTTGTCCGTTGAAAGCTGAGAACCCGTCATTAGCACTTCTTGCAACCGGATTGACGTGTTTCCGCGGTGGCAGTGGCGCCTGGATCACTTGGCGTCGTTGAGTCTTGTTCATCTCTTCGTTGACCTCTGAGTTCTTTCTTAGCATACCCTTGGCTCGGACGGCTTTCCAGTACTGCTCCGGCTCCGTGGCGCTAGCAGCTCCATCACTAGTATAATAAAAATACACACATTAGGTCCGAGCATTTTGTAAGCAGCAGAATGCGTTTTAGGATACTCACTTCAATGCCCAAATGTTCTCAATCGAGCGCTGGAAGAGCTGCGTCTGGAATAAATGAGTGCAGAATTCCCGTAGACTCGGGTGCATCGCAAGGAAACTGCGTTCGTCAAAATACACAGACTCGCTGGTGCTTCCCGATGTCGCTGGTGCTGGAACTTTCGAGCAGTGTTTGCGGATCTCTTTGAGGAGTCTGTGGCATGCGATGGTGAGTCAATAGCAAGTTTCTGGATCCACGCATGGGTGTGAACTTACCTCGTAGCGAACGACGAAAAGAGCGTTTGTATCTCTCCCCACTTCTCGGTGAGATCTTCATGCCGGCCGACGACCTGGTTTACTTCGGCATCAGAAGGCTGGGAGGGTTCGAACGAAGCGGAAATGGGTCGCTCGCTGCCTGTGAGACCACGCCCAAAGCTGTATCTAGTTCGCTGACTTGCTGGCCAAATCGAGAGTTTGCGCAGAGTGTGCAGAAGCTTCCTTGACTTGACGTCCGTGAGCATTGGGAGCTCCTCGTTTGGGGGCAACCGAATATCGTTGTTGTCCAAATCAACCAAAATGACTCCCTCGGCCATCAAACGTTCGAGTCGCTGGTCAGACCGGATGCCCATAAAGAATGGCACGGGTGCGCAGATGAACTCGACCAAAGACTGTAAGAAACAACAGGATATCACGTTAGGACACTAAAATACCATATCGCCACGAGTGTACACACCAATGGAAGGAGTGGGATGTAGACTTGCTGGCACTCAAAAGGATGCAGCAGGGCTCGCAGCGTCTCGGCAACGTGGGTCAGTATTGGACGATTGGTTGAGCTCAGAACCACCTTCTTCTCCGTCAGCAAGTAGCCGTAGACCTAGAAAAGAAAAACAAAACAAGTTCGAATGTCAGAGTGAGTTTGCGTAGGGAAATCTCCACCTAAGCGTACGGTACCTTTAGAATATTGTCTGGATTAAGGCACTGGAACAGAATCGTGAAGTCCACTTCCGTAGGCGAAAAAAGTGGCAAGTTTCGTGGGAATCCCGACAACAGACAAGTCGTGTCGCCCAACTTGAACGCCGTCTGTGTTGCATTAGCTGTCGGTAGGGGTGTTCGCTCGAGAAAGTTGAACACGATCGACTCGAGGGGAATACAGGTAGAACTTGCGAGTGAAAGTCGGTAGAGATACACCAAAAAGGTGCGGAAGGTCTGGAAAAGCGGGGTGCTGGACAGCACACAGAGACACTTTGGCGCATAGCACTTCCACTTGGTTTGGCCTTGTTGAATGTCCTTCAGGCTCACCCAAGACGGTAGATTGGCCGTTCTTCCCTTTTGCGTCGCCGATATCAGAGAAAGCACATCCATCGGGTGCTTCTCTTCACAGAAATGCAAGCATGAGCCATACGATCGAACCCCCTTGATATCTGAAAGAAGTTGTCAGCAATATTGTTAGCTCGGTAAAGTATGGCTTTGAAAATAATTTACGCACCAGTGAGCACAATGTCGAAAGTCCTCGGAGAGAATGGCTCGGTACTGAGATAAATGTCGTCAGGGAAGCAGAATTTCGATACCTCTTCCGGCAAACTTGCTCGTGAAGGCAGCATGTCAATAACCTCGGGCTCCAATCTAATATCTGCCGGAGAGGTTGTGTTGCTGACGTCGACACCAGCAGCTTGGGTCATTTTCCCGCCCAAGACAACGATACAATCTGCAACCCCTGTACGCTTCGCTCGCAGCCGGTCTCTCTCACTCGGGGAGCTCGTTGATGCTTTGCGCTGCACGGTGGAAAAGAACGGTTAGCAGGTCATTTACGAACGGTTCAAAGTGAGGGCGAATATGCACCTACAGTTCCTGACGAAGATTTCACGCTTGAATGTTTTCGTGGGTATACACAGTCACCTGAAAAGATAGAGACATTATGAGCCCCAGTATGCTTTGCCGTAAGAAGATCGATTATCTCGCAGAATGCAACGGGATCTGTTCAACAAAGCAAGGTCAGAACGTAAGCAATTACGCAAAATTTGCTATAGCAACTATCGCACCTGCTTCCCCCAGCCAACAGAAGTACTGGAGGACCCCTCGTTCAGTGAGTCCTCCGTCTTGATGGTCAAAGTTATCGATTAACCACTGCAGCGACTCAGTAGAGACAGCGCTGCGTCCGCAGGCCTTGTTGAGAAGCGTCACTTCAGGCTGGAAAAGGACCCCCTTTTTATCGGAATCAAACTCGCTAAACGCGGCAGCGAGCACAAATCGATAAAACGGAGCGATCGTATCTTCTTGTTCTTGTTGACCATCTCGAGGTACCCCTTCAGTTTGAGCCGCTGCCTGGTTTTCAGCGATAAAGAATTTACGTCGGGCTGCTAAAATCGCTCGAATGTAGTTGCGCTTTTCAACTAGAATGTTGGGCTCCACAACATAATCCTGGGCTTGTTCACACGCGTCCAGGTTCTTTAACGCATCCTCAAGCAATTGTTTCTCACTGTCAGAGCCTCGCGTGAGATGAGTCGCTAGTTTGAACTGCACCATCGCCAAATTATGGTGAATCCGACTTCGTGAAAAATTCAGTCCCCCTTTGGAATGCTGTAAGAGGAACCGGTACATGTTCTTGGCCTCCCAGTAAAACTCGCCAGGTGATGAAGCTTTTGACAGAACCATCGTACTAGTGAAAAATACGTCGCTGGTTGTGACTCTCTCGTCGACTGGCTTGGTTTCCTCAAACTGGAAGCACAAGCTGTAATCGATAGCAACCTTTTTGCTGTGTGCTATCACGTCAGCGTATGCGGCCAGACAATTTGCACGCAGGTAGAGGCAGTAAAGGTACTTATCGTAGAGAGCACTAGCTGTCCAGCTTTCATAGACCTCTCCAGTGTCCCCTCCACAACTCCCAGCGCTTGATGCATCATCGTCACTTCCACCGCGAGGATCATTCTCTCTCGCAGCAGTAACCAGAGCGCTTAGCTCTTCACTAGCCTGTGCCAGTTTCCCAGACGCGAGCGACAGTGTCTCCATGGCCAAATCCAGTGTAAAAGACGTAGATTCATCACTCCACAAGTCGGAAGTTGCCGTGTACACGCGTGCGTTTGTGACGTAAAAGAGTTCTTCGTAGCTGTACACCTTGGTGGTGCTTTTGAGCACTTGCGAAGCGAAGACAAACAGTGAGCGACCGAAGCGAGAGAGGAACTTGGCACGAAGGTGCGAAGATCCCTCGACGTGGTTGATGATGTCCGAGTACTTTTCACCTGCTGAGACCCAGACGTCGAGCATATGCGGGACTGTGTCGGGGCTATCGGGACGATTTGATAGTGCATGACGTTGCAGCTCACCCGCTAGAAAGGCATAAATCTCATCTGCTTCATTCGAGAAGGCGTTCAACTGCTCCAGCTCGCGTCTTCTCTGCTCGATCAGCACTTGAGGATCGAGTTGACGGGCCGACTGACGCTGCATGGGAGAACCTGTACTCGACTCACTATCATACGCCGAGTTCTCAGCGTTGGCATTGTCAGTTGCCTCTAAGTTCCACGAGAATTCGGTGTCAAAATCGGCATCATCTTGCTTCGGTGGCTCTTGCTCTTGGTTAGTGCTTGAAGGTTGGTCTGCCACTGTATATTGCACTCTACGCGTCCGTAGTAGCGGAGCACAAGTACTCTGGTAATCCGTCAGCGAGTCTTCTCGGTGCATTTTGTTGAATTCCAGCAGGAAATGCACTCGCGCTCGGTTGAATTCGACGTTTTTCTTCATCAGGGCCCCGCCTTTAGCTCCCAGATTGTTGGACATGTGATGGAGTAGAGCTTTCAAGCACTGGACACCAAGCTTGCTGGATAGGATCACGTTATTACAGTTCGGACTCATTTTCTCCTTCGCCTTTACGAGACGAGGGACTGCTACGAGGGCGATGTATCCGATGACGTCGATCATCTTGGCGCACGTGATCTCCAACGTCACATCTCCTAAGCTAGAGAGAACGTTGCTTGGAGAGTGTTCCTCTTTGGCGGGGGAATACTCAGGTCCTTGGCTATTCAACTCAAAGCCGTTCAGTCCACCCTTATCGTATCCTTGCTCTTTGCGACAGAAGCGCATGAAGACCTTGCATACCTCGATGGAGGACATTGGGGTGGTCACTGGCATCACATCGCGCACAAATTTGCTGAATTCGTGGTATCCAAGCACACACCGGCGGTGAGCTAGACCCACATTGGCACTGTATGAAGTCGCCAAGTCCCCGATAGACCTCGTGAACCGCTGCGCGACCCATTTCACCTTTTCACGCTCAACGAGTGCGTCAATTTGAGCCCACGACAACGTATCGGGGCCGACTGCGTGTTGCTCCGTTTCGTGGTAGGCTATCACATGCTCAGTCGCAAGTTTTTCCAGTGCCAGCTCCTTCGACGGCTCCTTAGGGTACACGAAGCACGCCACGTCAACGAGTGCGTCCAGAAATTCGTCGAAACTCGCCCCAGCAGTTCCATCACCACTGCTACTAGGATTCGACTGGGCTCCTCTGAAGGCCAATGTCACCCGTTTATCAAATAAAAGCTTCTTCTTCTGCTGGTACACTCTCTTCGCCGTGGCTTTCTGCAGCAGTTGCTTGAACTGGTAACTCGTGATTCGAAGCGTGCTGCTCTGTCGGTTCTGTAGAGCATTAAAGACGAATAAGTCGTAGAGCTGGTCGTGAATCCAGAATGGGTCCGTCGTATTCGCGCTGCAAGACGAGCTTTTATCAATGACGGGGACGACACGCTCGCGTCTTCTGAGAGTCAACACGGCGGGGTCGAAATGCGGAAACTCCAACGGTTTGTCGTCGTCTAACACGCTGCCAAGCGGGTCACAGAGCTCGTACTTGCTGGTTTTGAGCTGCCAGTAGCGACCGACGTCGTGTTTCAGCTGCCCCACAGAGTAGTCGAACGGGATCCAGCCAGCATACTTGCGCTGTCTGGACGACTCGGAGCCATCCTGTTGAGTCCTTGGCTGCTCAGCTTCGGTAGGAACCACAACCACATTCACTCGGCTCATTCCAATGCCCTCAACAACAAAAGCAAATTAATTCTCAGCGCGAGCTTCCAGTTCGAGTTGGTAGGGCGAGCGAACAGTCCAACAACTATTTTCTACTAGCTGTGCGCACGAAACTGCCCTACTGATGCCAATATTTGGGCAACGAAGCTGCGATGCCGAAAGCGCCAGCGAGCAAGAAGAAAGCCGTAGCACGCTCACGATGGGCGGACCTCGTAGCAGAGACGTCATGTGAGCACAGCTAAAAGCTACGGAATCGTTGATTCATCACACAAATCTCTCACTTTGAAACTTTTTACAGTCCCCGTCTCGGCTCTGGATGTGCTTGAAGAGCACCACGCCACCCTCAATACTTTCTGCGCGAACGCGTACATTCCTGCAACGTGAGTCGAATCTGGGTACTCGTGAATCTAAGCACTCGATAACATAATTACCATTTGTTTGTTTTGTATATAGACAAATTGATCGTGAAGAGGGACCAAACGTGAGTTTGGAGCTTTCGTTCCATCAATATAGCGTCGCGCTTAGCACATTGATTGAATACGGATCGGCGGCACAGCAGTACGGATGTACGTAGCTTCACACTTGGGTATTTCCTTCATTGAACCTCGTTCAGATACTGGCGTTCCGTTTTCTGGTTAGACCTGCACCACACGTACGCAACGACAAGTGAGCGCGGCATCGACCGATCCGAGATGTTTCAACTACTCAAGGACCACTCCGAACGAGTCACAAACATCGTCATGAAGGACGACAAGCTTCTGCATGTCACCGATCCTCGACACTTTGACAAGCTGTACACGTGGCTAAAGAAGCATTTCATTCTGTACGACGAGGCTAGGAGCGGCTATCTACCCGAAAACCTGGCGCTTGAAATGCTACAAGCTCACCCAACTGCGCTTTCGCACCTGAAATTCCAGCTTGCGCCGTTCATCAAGAAGGTGAAGGAGAACAACGGTCGCTACGCCGAGCAAAAAGCGGCTGCAACACGCCATTCCGATTGATCTGTGCTCTTTAATCTGAAAATATAGCTAGTAGTCAGCTTCATCGTCAATCGGGCGTTGAGTTGGTCCCCTTTTCGCTTGAGCAATCTTCCTCCGCAGCTCGTCGCTTAGAGAATTGTAGCGGCCGAAGTCTTCACCGCTGAAATCCGTATGATTGTGGCCCTTAAACCCTCCATACTTGCCGTAGGGAGACTCACGATTTTTGGTTACCTTATCCCAGGGGTTCACACTGGTTTGTTTTTGCCACCGTACAAAGAGCTGAGAGACAACGACAGCGACGATCACGACCCCCGCGTAGATGACTACAGTCCACTGGAACTCGGACGACTCGCTTTCATCCGGGAGAAGGCTGTGGAAGAGAATTAACTTGGCTTGGTCACCAGCTCCAGCAGTGACGAAGGCAAGAGTAGATCCAATAACCCCCTCCGAGAATGCCACCGTTGGTGATAGCGCTTGATACCTTGATTCACCTGAAACGAAGATGTTATCTTGGTGGCTTGTGCACAGCTGAGAGAGGGAGACCCCCGTATTTTGCGTTTTTGATACGTTGAAGACGGCGATATCCTGAGGTCCGGTGGCGATGACATACCTCTTGGTAACTGCTAGCGCTAAAGGAGTTTGATCGCGACGGCTTGACGCGACAGTATGTCGAGAAAGTAGTCGACACGCTTGACTATCTCCAGACGCGCCAGCATTCACAGTGTACACGAGGACCTCCCCTCGCTCGGTGCCAGCGTAAATCATTTCCGGGTGTAGCGCGTCAAACGCAATGGACGAAATTTTCGCTGTTGAACCTGGGCAGGAGTGGAAGACGGATCCTTGAGCTCGTGTCATGGAGGAAATGATGACTTTCGTTCCATTGCTGAATGCCAAAAGATTCCTGTTGGTTTCCATGGCTGCGATCGAAGCATTTGTCTGGATTTGGCGCAACATCGTGCCGTTCAGAGCGAAAAAGTCGATGAACCCATTTGCCTCCGCGACTACCAGTATAAGTTGGCGAGAAGATCGCGCGAGAGCTACTGCCGAGGCCTTGGATGATATCTGGATATCGCGGTGGTCGCTGACAGTTAGCAAGAACTCGGAACCAACCGAGACAGTGAAAGTTGAATGCGGATCGGATTTCGTCTTCTCCTCTTCGCTTCCGATGCCCCCTCCTGCAGCATTCTTCTCCTCAATATTCAGCTCGTAAATTGCGGTGCGGATCCGATTTCGTCTTCTCTTCGCTTCCGATGCCCCCTCCTGCAGCATTCTTCTCCTCAATATTCAGCTCGTAAATTGCGACTGCTGCCGTTTCATACGTCACAACGAGGCACGGCTGTAGTATATCCTGCGTCTCGAGCGCAATGGACTTGACTCCTTGCCTCCCTGTATCGATCCTCAGCAGCTCCACCTCCTCGGACGTGTAGAACACTACCACTCCACCCCAATGCCCGACTGCAATCAGCTCCGTCGCACTCGACGCTCGCAGCTTCACCATCTTCATATCTGCAACTCGTCCCTCCAACGCGATCTCCGCCCTCTCGACAAAGTACGTGCTAAAGGCCTTGGCCGTCGACTCGGCCGCAGATTCCGCCACAGCCGCGTCCAGCCTCCTCTCAATCACGTCATGAATATCCACTCGGCTCTTTCTCTTCACCACGTCTCCATCCTCCCCCGTCTCCTTAACCGCCTCGTGCTCTTGCAGCCAGAGCCCGCGCATTCGCTCGAGCACCTGCAGCTTCTTCTCCTGCAGCGTCACCATCTGCTGCACCGCCGCCAATTCTTGCTGCAACGTGGCCATCACAGCCCCCACGTCGCTCTGCTGCTGCAACTGCGTTGCATCCTCCGTCCCCATTGGCTCTGCACCAGCTCCAAGCTCCTGTTGCATTGCAACAGGGTTGTTATCCCCACGATCACTTGTCCTTGTCTCCACGGGGCGGTTCTCGTCGACTACGGAGCCGTCGGGGCCTAGAGCGACCTCAATCTCGCTCGACCCAAGTGCAAATGAATCGTACGACACATTACACAGAGCTAGAAGCAACAGGACTCGGAGGAACACGCCCATATTGGCGTGCAGTCGTGGCCAGGGTGTGCGTCGCCTGAAGATCGGATCTCTACTAAGTACGGATAGTGAGTGATGGTCACTTTGAATTTTTGGCGGGAGAGTGTACACTCTGTGGTGCATCTCCACCTATCGGTGGTAGTAGCCTTCGCAAAAGTTTGCCGTTTGTGCGTCAGAGACGAAAGACTGGCAAAGAGGTTCGACCTTGTTGCGCGCGGCCCGCGACATTCTCACCAGGCACCCCCAGAGCACAGCGGGCGACATCACGATGAACGGCCAGTACCAGGAGGAGGAACATGACATGGGCGTGGAGGAGCACGAGATGGTACGCTAGAGAGAGAGAGGGAGGCTGGGCCCCGGCAGAGTTGCCCGTTTAGCACCACCTAACCTGTTGCTAAGGACTTTTGTATGGATAAGTGCAACATTCTCTAACCGAGGGACGATTGCGTATTTATTTCTTATTATTCTTTTAAAAATTATATAGCAAGGCCCGCGGCTCGTGAACATCCTGGAGCAGGCTGGCATCAACGCCACGGACGTCAACAAGCTCAAGGAGGCGGGCATGCACACGGTGGACGCCGTGGCCATGGCCACCAAGAAGCAGCTCGTGGGGATCAAGGGGATCAGTGAAGTCAAGGCCGAGAAAATGCTCAAAGCGGCACGGGAAATGGTCAACGTGGGCTTCACAACGGTGCGGATTTTTTTCCTGCTCATTGCTCTTGCGGCGGAGCCCATGCTGATTTTTTTTTAATCTAATGAGGATTTTATGTATTTTTACAGGCTGCCGATGTTTTGGAGAGCAGAAAAGATTTAATTACGCTGTCGACGGGCTCTAATGCTGTGGACGAGCTGCTGAAAGGTTCGTCGTGGTCGCTTGATAGGGTTTACGTTGAAGTTGTCGTAAAAGTCATTTTTTTTAACTATTTTTGATGTAGGTGGCATTGAGACGGGATCGATTACCGAGTTGTTCGGAGAGTTCCGCACGGGCAAGACGCAGCTGTGCCATCAGCTCTGCGTGACGTGCCAGTTGCCCGTGGATCGTGGAGGTGGCGAGGGCAAGGCGCTGTATATTGACACGGAGGGAACCTTCCGTCCGCAGAGGCTACAGGCGATTGCGGAGAGGTATGGTCTTGATGGCGACAGCGTGCTGGACAATGTCGCGTTCGCGCGCGCGTACAACTCGGAGCATCAGATGCAGCTGCTGGTGCAGGCTTCGGCCATGATGGCGGAGTCTCGGTTCGCGCTGGTAATTGTGGACAGTGCCACGGCGCTGTTCCGAACAGACTACTCGGGCCGTGGAGAGCTAGCTGCAAGACAGCAAGAACTGGCGAAGTATGTTGTATGTTGTTCACGCTTTAATGGTGCTATGGTGTTATGGTGTAGCTAACAGGCATTTGTCTACGTGATTGCAGATTCCTGCGTGCACTCACACGAATGGCGGACGAGTTCGGAGTTGCAGTTGTCATCACCAACCAGGTTCGCTTATGTTGCTAACGTCTGGATTGGGGTGTACTTCACAGCACAGCCACTAAACCTGTGCTGATGCGTTTAATAGATGACAGCAAATCCGGATTCCGGTATGTTCGCTAAGGACCCGCTCCAGCCCATTGGTGGCAATATCATGGCGCACGCGTCCTGTACCAGGTATGTATTACCGATGCTACATCGCCATGAAACGATGTTGTGACTAAAGCTCGTCGTTTTGTGCAGACTTCGCCTTAAGAAGGGCCGCGGAGAGAACCGTGTCATGAAGGTCGTGGACTCGCCTATCCTCCCTGAATCGGAGGCCATCTACTCCATCACCGAGCAAGGAATTCAGGATGAGCTGAACTAGCGGCAATACACCAAAGCTCTTCAATTGGACTTCAAAGCAAGAATGTGAATGAATTGCACACTAAGTGTTGTCTTGTGGGGCTCCTCCCTGCAAGCCCATTTGTCTTTGGCTGAAAGAAGATGATAAGCAAAACAAGACATGAATATCTTATTGTTGCTGCTCCTGTGCAAAGTGACCAACAAGCACAGCCTTACGTCGTGGACCTGCTTCTCACGGATACATACATTGAGCGTCCTTGTCCTCCTCGAACTGAAACCAATGACTTCAAGGCATGGTACAACTTACGCGAGGACCAATCAGTACGGTACTGCATGGTTTCGAGTCGATTGCTACACGATCAGCTCAGCATGTACGCTGCCGTGAGGAGCATCAACTTCGCTTGTGTATTACGACCGCTTACTAGAACAGGGGTTCACTTGATCTTTCCTCTTCGCGACGGTGATGCATGATGCGTGGAGCTGTAAGCTAGTACACTATATTAGAGCTCCGACGCAAATTCTGAGCATCACGTGAAATTCGAGTCAAATCACCATATGAATTCCCACACCACCGAATGAGCGTGCAAACTAGCAAATACTGTACGCTGAGATGTTCGATAACCCACAATTCAACGGAAGATTCTAGAATCGCTGTTCACCCGGTCTCGCACGCACGATCGAGTATTTGGCGAAAGATCGATCGATCCACTAGGTCACCCCCTCACTATTTATTTTGCCGCCTACTTTACCTATCACCATAGCACTCTCCCAAAGAAGCACCCAGTGAGCACAGAACCGACTGCACAGCCTGATGAAGTTGCTATATAGGAGTCTGCGCTTGCTCGGCTGCAAGGTGCCGTCGTGCCAGTCGTCAAAGAGTGTCCGTCAGGAAGATGCTGACCATTGCTGTCCTCGATATAAAGGTAAGGGAGCAATGTCTCGCTTGCGAACCTTGCATCGAAACGCTTTAGCGTTTGTGGAGCTCTATTCGAAGGAATGTAGCTGGCGACTAGAACATTGTGGGGACTGAAAGTGCCCGTTTGGCGCCCTGCTGAGCGTGCGAACCAGCATGCGAGTGATTATGAAAGCGAGGGCTTCTTGACCACGGAAGCACGGGTGATCAAGTAGAAAAGCGGGAATTTCACGAAAACCAAAGAACTACGGCGAATGTTCGGAGGTCTAAGTGATATTATCTGTATTTGACCTATGAGCTTGTCAATTCCGCAGCGCTGACATATTGAGTGAATACTCGCATATCCCTAAAGCTACAGCCATATCCTGTAATCAACACCCTTATGAATTGGCGACAATTCGAATGAATACGCAATAATTGGGTTAGAGACCTATTGTACACGTGCATGTACATGAGTTTATGTGCTGGACCAGCACTGCTGGTGTACGTGTAACTTACAGTCTTGCACAGGTACATGTCTTAACTTACATCCCGTGCAGTGTACAACACTCTTCAACCAGCTGCTGGCAAAGCACCCGTGATTTCCCTCCGCAAGGATCATTTCCCTGTAGTCCGCTCGCTGTTCGGTGGGGTGCATGACGTCGCCGCATTCACTACAGTGATAATAAACCACATTTGGAACTTTTACGGCGGCGACCAAGCACCAAGTTGTACCACCACCAACGGGTTGACAGAAGGCTCTGGAAAAACAAACATAAAGTATTAAAATCCACGTTATCCGTCTAGTTCACACACGATTAAAATGTGCGCGGGCTGAATTATCACGAAACCTGGACTCGAGTCATGACCTTGACAAGGTCCTTGCCTTCGCTTCCGGCTCGATGCCCGTCGCAGTCGTAGACGGCGCTGCGTTTCTTGTGCCCGCTGAAGTAGCCGGGGCAGTAGCTTGCGTGGTTGAAGTTAGTGACGTATTGCTTGAAGCAGATAGGCTACCGGTAGTCGCGCGTGGGGATTGGGAAGACCTGCAGATTAATCCGCAGCGCGGCAACCCCCGTCCAGTGATCGGCCATTCCCCAATTTCCAGTCGACCGCAACACCAGTTCATCCGACAGAGAGGAAGCACAAGAATGCTCAAGTCTTGGTTCTCCGCCGTGTGCTGTCTGGCCATGGGCCTCGCCACCCACCAGAGCGCTCCGCTCGTCGCCGCCGACCAATGGGACGCCCAGACCGATGTGATCATCGAGAGCATGGACGAAGACCAGCTCGTGGGCCAAATGGTTCAGGTGGCCTTCTCGCCTTCTTCAACGCGTCCAAGACCTTCGACGAGGACAAGTTCCGCGCCTACGCCAAGCTCAAGATCGGCTCGTACCTCAGCGGCCCGTGGCAGTCCGGCTCGTACAATGGCAAGTACGGGTGGACGGCCCAGGAGTGGCGTGACGTGCTGTCGAGGGCCCAGGAGATCGTCAAGGAGGAGAACGACGGCCACCCGTTCATCTTCGGCATCGACTCGCTGCACGGCGCCGGCTTCACCTCGGGCGCTGTGCTCTTCGGCCAGCCCATCAACGGAGCGGCCACGTTCAACCCCGACCTCATCTACGAAATGGGCCGCATTGCTGGTCGCGACACCCTCGCTGCCGGCACCCCGTGGATCTTCGGCCCCATGCTCGAGATCTCGCAGAACCCGCTGTGGCCGCGTGTGTACGAGACGTTCGGAGAGGACCCGTACCTGGTGTCGGTCATCGCCGAGTCGCTCATCAAGGGCATCCAGTCCAACAACGGCTCTGCGGCCTGCATGAAGCACTGGATCGGCTACTCCAAGACCCCCACGGGCCACGACAAGGATGGCGTCACGCTGTCCGACTACGACCTGCTGAACTACTTCTTGCCGCCGTTCAAGGCTGCGGTGGACGCCGGCGTCCTGTCGGCCATGGAGAACTACATTTCCGTGAACGGCATCCCCACGATCGCCAATCCCAAGCTCATGAATAAGCTGCTGCGTGAGGACTTGGGCTTCGAGGGCATGACTGTATCCGATTTCGCAGAAATTGAGCACTTGAACACGTTCCACCGCTTTGCGCGCAACGATGAGGAGGCGGCTACGCTGTCCGTCAAGCGCACGTCCATTGATATGACTATGGCCAGCAGCGATTACGGCTTCATCAACGCCACCAAGGCGCTGATCGCGAACGATGCGTCCTTCCTCAACCGTGTTAAGGAATCTGCTCGTCGTGTGGTCAAGCTCAAGCTGCAGCTTGGTCTGTACGACAACGCCGTTCCTGGCGCAGACCTCGTGGACCAGGTCGGCAACGACGAGGACAAGGCCGCGGCTTTGAACTCGGCGCGCGAGTCGATCGTGCTGCTGCAGAACAACGACAGCGTGCTGCCGATCCCGGAGACGGCCAAGGTCTTCCTCACGGGCCACTCGGCCGACAACGTCGGCTACCAATGCGGTGGCTGGTCGCTCAGCCAGCAGGGCTACTCGGGCAACGACATGTTCCCGAACGGCATCAGCGTCAAGGACGGCTTCCAGGCCATCGCCAACGAGATGTTCCCGAACGGCATCAGCGTCAAGGACGGCTTCCAGGTCATCGCCAACGAGACCGTGACCTACTTCAACGGACTCAACTACACGGGCACCTACAACGAGAGCGACCTGGCCCACGCCAAGGAGCTCGCCAGCCAGGCCGAGTACACCATCGCTGTTATCGGCGAGCACTCGTACACGGAGAAGACGTACGGCGACATCAACGACCTGGCCCTGCCTGCCGGCCAGATCGAGTACGTGACGGAGCTGGCCTCGACCGGCACCAAGGTTATTGTTGTGCTTGTCGGTGGCCGCCCGCGTCTGCTTGGCGAGCTGCCCAGCAACGTCCACGCCGTGGTCAACGCCATGCTACCGTGCGAGCTCGGTGGCCAGGCCATCGCTGAGATCATCTACGGCCGCGTGAACCCCAGTGGCCGCATGCCGATCACGTACCCGAAGGACGCCGGCAACATCCTCATGCCGTACAACCACCGCGTGAGCACCCAGTGCGCGTCGGGCGACTACTGCGAGATGCAGTGGGAGTTCGGCCACGGCCTGAGCTACACGGAGTTCACGTACTCGGACCTGACACTGAGCCGCACCAACGTCACGTCTGTCACGGAGACGGTCGACGTGTCTGTGGTCGTCAAGAACTCGGGCTCCGTGGCCGGCAAGGAGACGGTCATGCTGTTCCTCACGCAGCCGTTCCGCACCATCTCGGTCCCGGAGGTCAAGCAGCTCAAGAAGTTCACCAAGGTCGAGCTGCAGGCCGGCGAGTCCACCACCGTCAACTTCACGCTGTCCACCGACGACTGGAGCGTGTACTACCCGCAGATCGGCAACGGCCTCAAGAAGGTGGCGGAGGACGCCGACTACGTGATCGCCATCAAGCCCGAGACGGACTGCGACGTGTACAACGAGACGGCGGTTGCCAACCCGCTGTGCGCCACCTTCACCCTCCAGACGGGCGAGCACCCGTACGGATCGTTCGAGTAAGCAGCACGTTTCGCCGTTGTCTGCAAAGTGACCGTATGAGCACCCGTACGGATCGTTCGAGTAAGCAGCACGTTTCGCCGTTGTCTGCAAAGTGACCGTATGGACATCTCAAATCTTGTCAATAAACATTTACTTTTTGTGTGTCAACATCGCCAACGTGGTCTTGCGCAGTGAAACGGCTTCGAGATAGTTGGAGGCGGGCCACGGTTGTTGGAAATGCTCAAGAGCTCGAGTTGGTGGTGTCGGGGGCTAATTTAGCTTTGGATGGCGTCGGCTCAGCGGTATTTTTGTCGCCGACAGAGCGGTTGCAGTGAACGAGAGGCCTGATTTTACTCCCAAGATTTCGCGATGGTGCTCGAAAACGCGTCGACCTGCGGTATCACTGGAAAGTTTGTTCCGCCGCCTCGTACTTGGATGCCTCCAATTATTTCCCGAGGACCTATTTCAAACTGCTGCTTGGCAACTCGTGTGAGATGGACTGTTCATTTTCTGACCAAAAGTGGTCCATCTTGCGGTGACGAAGTCTTCTCGATTATGACGGCAGTCAGTGGTTTAACGTATCTTTTGCAATCTGAGTCATCATGGTTTTGTCTGTCACGATTCGTGACTCGCGTTAAAGTTTCCTTGATATGCCGGCTTCACGGTATGTATCGATGTGGTTTCGCTCAAGCTTATGCTCACGGTGCTCCAGCTTGCCGATCTGCTGGCAAGCAGCACACCCACGTGATTTAATAAGGGTTGACGCCGGATACCCTGCGGCTCGGCAAGCCCCAGCATCCAGCTCTCAGTGATCCAAGCACGGCCAAGTAGCATCTCCACTGTACTCAGCTCCTTCAAAATGGTCGCGAAAGCGCCCACAAAATCCGCATTCATGTCGAACTTCGAGCACTTGCCCTCTGCATTGAAGTAAAACGTCATACCAATACTCGTCTCCACTTCCTTCCCCACTAGCTGCGACTCGACCCACTTGAAATCCACGATATGAGGAAAAATTGTCGGAATAGTCTCAGGAATGATCTGAAAACGCAGCGTGCTGTTTGCTTTGATGATGACCGAGTCCTCAGCTTCGACGATGTCGAGCGAGTGCAACTCCAATCGAATCCAGCGCAACAGCGTCGAGTACATGTCCAGTTGGTGCATTATCACGTCAGGACTGCGGAGACCGTGACCAACGGCCACTTCAGCGTCCATGATGCTGCACAAAAAATCACGCTGCTCCCTGGACAAAGGACCCACCCCGAAGACGCGGAAGAACTCCTTCACCACCAGCTCGGGCGTGTGACGCTGGACCAGCGGCTTGGTGCGTAGAACGTCTCTCAGAGCAGTGAGGTTGCGGATCTCCTGCTGCAACGCCTGCACGTCCAGCTGGAGGTTGAACGCGGCGGCGCGTTCGTTGGGCACGGAGCGGTAGGGCCCCCACCCTTTCCGTGGTTTGTAGGGCGTGCCGTCCTTCTTGAGTCTCTTGGGCTTCCGTTGGAAAGGCTGGTAGAGGCTGTTGTTGCCTTGTTGGGGACGAGAGTCGTCGTGGTCGCCACAGGTGAGACCGTGATCGACTGTCATCCTCATACTCGCGAAGTAGACTGAAGCGTGTTCTCCGAGGGAATGACGGTCGCAGCATGATGGACCGCGGCGGTCAGCGCTGGACAGGAGACATAGCCTGGCCAGGGAACGTGGTCAAAAGAGCGTGATGACTTTACCAGGCTGGGAAAATGGCGTCGAGGCGTCCTGCATCGACGCAATTGACTCCGCTGTGCTTTCCTCTATGAGGGCCAGCAGTTCGTCTCTTGGATTTTGTATAAGTCACGAAGCCCAGCACCTATTCCGCGCTCAGGGCAGCCGTTTTGCTGCTTTAAGTTCAACTTGCTGTTTTGTTTAATTTAGCAGGTCACTGCTGTCTTGGGCATTTATAGCTGTAGCAGAGTAATGCGTTCTGCTGCTCTGATGCTGGCGTACCATAGGTCTTATTAACGCGCCACGCGCTGGCCGGGGAGGACGAATAATACGAAAATATACCAACAGCTTCAACCATCGTCCCAATACTAAAATACTAAGACGCAGGCCACAGCACCAGAATGGATGCGTGCAAAGTTCGATACAACCACGTTGCAGCGCACCTACCTCATCCTCTGCACTCTGAAGAACGGCAAGGCCGCGCAGATATCTCCTGACTTCGGGAGAAGCTACGCCAAGCACAACTGTACCGCAGCCGCTGGCCATGAAGTTCGGGTATCCTCATCAGCGCATTGGCGTCGCTGAACCAGCTATGTCGTCGATAATACAGGAGCTGATGGCTGGTGAAAGAGTCTCCGTGGCTCTTCGCACAAGGCATTTTCCGAGATGGCGACGTTTTCAAGACATTGAGATGGTCGCAAATGGCTGAGTTCGTAGCTCGTACGCGAGCATCACTTTTCTGAATGTGGCTGTGACCAAGCTGAAGGTATTACCGCTGCGTTCCAGCTCAATGTGATCACTAGCGTGGCTAGGATGTCGTGGGAAAGGATTACATGCGCTGCATCAAGCAACACAAGTTGATGGATGATGTCTGCGATTCTGCGTGAGATTGGTGACGAGGCTCGCACCGAAAAACTAAGATCAAGATCAACGTGACCATATGGGTGAAAGCAGTACAGTGCATCCCGGCAACCACGCGGCGATTCCTCGCTACAATTCTATCTCGGTCATGGCATGGTCTCTTGTCATTGGAGCGCCCTGGACTTGATCATAACTTGCCCCTCTACTCGAATGAATCACGTTGGCGTGGTTTTTGTCGTGGTCCGATCGAGGACTGTAAATCTTTGGAATTGCAGAGTTCACATGTGCGGTTTGTATCGTGGTACCTTCGATCTCCTCTTTCGGTGATCGACGAGTCAGGAAACAGTCGTGTTCGCTTGGCAGAATTGCTCAATGTATGCAATCGTGCGGACGTCAGTCTATTGACGAGGCGCTCGATGAATCCCTCACGTTCATGATATCTTTGGTTCCATGTTGCTGAACGGTTTCGAGTTAGCTTTTGCGTCTTGATACTACGCAGTGCCCTTCCCGCATGTTGATAACAAGCTAAGCTTAGAGCTGCTTCCGCCAAGTCTCACTGGTCGTAGTTTTGCTCGCGGTGATACCTGAACTGGAA
>JAIKVH010000150.1:0-19810 GCA_024679275.1 Phytophthora niederhauseri
CGCAAAAAACAGTACCCATTTAACGGTACATCCCTCCCGACAAAGTACGACGAGCCGTATTACTGGCTGAAACTCTAACAGCTACTTTCACCCAATCGGCGGAGGGTACCGCCCGCGCGAATCGTTGGCTGGCGCTCCTTGGTTGTGTGAGGTAGCGCCGCCAATAGTGCGGGCGGGTCATTTCTCAAAGAGGCAAACAAGCAGAGATGGCGAAGGTTACCGCGAAGACTTCGGCCGGCAAGGCCGCCGCCAAGGTGTCCAAGAAGGTCATCAAGGGCTCGCACGGCAAGGTGCTGAAGATCCGCACCAAGGTGCACTTCTACAAGCCCAAGACCCTGCAGCTGGCCCGCGCCCCGCGCTACGCCCGCAAGTCGGTGCCGTCGCGCAACAAGCTCGACAAGTACCGCATCATCAAGGCCCCGCTCACCACCGAGTCGGCCATGAAGAAGATCGAGGACAACAACACGCTCGTCTTCCTGGTGGACCTGCTGGCCAACAAGCGCCAGATCAAGGACGCCGTCAAGCAGCTGTACGACATCAAGGTCGCCAAGGTCAACACCCTCATCAGGTACACCACATCGCGTCGAGCTTTGAGATCTCGGGACGGAGGGACCATCTACGAACCCCCTTGAGGCGCCTCACGCCTGGCCGTAGTCCTGATAGGGAAGTGCGGTGGCGGGGCCTCGAGGGGCGGCGACAGTCTTTCGATTGGGGCCGCTCTCCGTCCTATTGGGTTTAGTGAAGGGGATTGTGGAGCAAGGAGTGCTGACTCTGTGGCATGTTTGTGTTGTGACTGCAGACCCGATGGCCAGAAGAAGGCTTACGTGCGCCTGACCGCTGACTACGACGCTCTGGACGTGGCCAACCGCATTGGCGTGATCTAAGCTGTCTAGCCATCTAGGTAGTCAAACTTGCTCGGCGTAGCCGTGCTGCGAGGGATCGCTCTTTGCCATCTTGAAGAAATAACAATACACGGCCGTCGCACTCTCGCCGAAAGGCTGAGGGAGCGGGCCTTCGTATGCTAAATGACTTGTATCGGGCTGTTGGAAGTGGTATGGTGGTCTTGGATGTCGTCATGATACGCGTGTGACGCGGCAGGCAATGGATACCAGGTTGAAGCAGCTCGTAGTGGTGGTCTGGATGTCGTCATGATACGCGTGTGACGCGGCAGGCAATGGATACCAGGTTGAAGCAGCTCGTACAGGTAGGTAGGTGTATCGACATCTACTACGCAGTTAGTCGGAGGAGGCAAGCTAGTCGTAGTTCTATTCCACTAGTCAGCTGTGCGAACAATCCACACAGCCCTCGCTACATCGCTGGCGGCTCGCTCGCTTGCACAGCGAGGGGAGCGATGCTAGCGTCCTTCAGCAGCTCAATGCTCACTGGAAGATCTTTATTGTACTGTCCGCGCCGCCCGTGGCGATGAAGTTGCGAGTTGGGTGGTATGACACCGAGTGCACTGCTTCGCCCATCTTCGGCCGGTGTGCCTAAGCAATAGATCAAGATGCTGTCAGCCTCCAAATTCACAACAACAAACAGCAGCGTAAAGGTTGACATACCGTTTGCTCAAAAACACAGTGGCGATCCGCGACCGACCAGACACGCAAAGAGCCGTCGTGACCTGAAAGTACAACGAAGAGCGTTAGTGATGAGATAAATAGAATCGTCCCTGGAAAATTAAGCAATAGCGTACCGCCAGAAGCAAGGTATAGCCCCGCCGCATCGATTGACAAAGATGTAACGGAGTCCTGGTGCGCAGTGAGAGAGCCGACACACTCGCCTGCAACAAATTAAGTGATGCGCGGTAAGTTGTCAAGGCGCATACTGACAACCGTGCACCAAACGTTCGTCTTACCTGCTCGCATGTCGTACATCCGGATTTTTCGGTCTTGGTGGGCTGCAATAGCAATTGGCATAGTCGGGTGCACAGCCAACTGTCGATGAAGAATACATTGCAGACAACAAAGGTTAGCCTTGGAAGAGGGCAACGAAAACACTGCTGTCTGAACGCACCTTATTCACTTGGCCCCCTCGTCCCTTTGTATCAACGTCAATGGCTCGAGTCAGTTGAATGACACGCTCAGCAGCGTAGTCGAACTGAGCGATTGATCCATTAGTGTAGCCGACAACGCATGTCTTCGGATCCGTAAGCATTGTTTGAACCGATGTAGGCACCAAAAATCCACGAGTGTTCGGGCCTGTTCGTGTAGCATTAGAAACAAACGTTCGAAGTAGAAGTAAGCACGCGAGTTTCCAATCGCAGATCGCTAGCCTTGCACATACCAGTTCCGTTTGTGTTCGTTTTGGTTGCACAACGCAGCTCGCCTTGGAGCGTCATTTCTGCCACATACACCACGTGAAACCAAGTTCTGTTAGTGAACCAACAAACATGGTCAATGACCGGCTCGGTGATACCCCGTGGTGACATACCCGACGTTACTCCCCATGTCCGCACAACAGCATCTGCACCAGCCGAGAACAAGACGTTTGATAGCGGGTGCGCGTGGAGATCCCAAATTGCGTCGTCGTGTGCGTCCTTGATAGAATGGATCTTTACGCCCTCATACTCCTCGAACGTGTGCGGCTCTGGCTTGTCGTTTTCTGTGTTCGGCAACTGGAAGAGGTGCAATGCTCCATCGCGACCTGCGGATGCGAATGCACCGGATCTTCCAGGCGGGCAATCGGGGTAATTTTCGGCGCTAAACACGGCCAGTGACAATACGCTCTGCGTGTGCGTCCGCATGGTCACCACCGAGTCCACCTCCGTCGCCCGCTGCGACGGCGGGCCACTCGCCACACTCGACAAGTTCCACACCTTCACCGTGCAATCTTCACTACCCGACACCAGCAGCGGCTCGGTCGGGTGAAATGCAAGCGCACGCACTCCGTCCTGCAATAATATATCAACTCGATTGTCAGCGTACACTGAGATGGTGATGACTCATGTGAGCACACCCCACCACACCGTACCATGTGTCCCGACAGCTTCAGCTTCAACTTGTGCGCCCGGTAAGATCCCTTCGGCGCAATCGGGATGACCGCCGACTTCGGCGGCTTTGCCGTCTCAATTGTACCTACACAGCCAACCAGCATCACCCATAGAGCATCAATAAAAAAGAGATCGCAGCAGCAATCCCTCGCATCTTGCTGCGTTGTTGAACGTACGTTCTACTCGTTCCACCTCTCGGCCGGACCCAGAGGCTGTTCTGTTCATCTCGCGCTCCACTTCGCGGCCAGAGCCCGAGGCGCTCCTGGTCATCTCCCTCTCCACCTCTCGCCCTGACGCCGTCCTGTTCATCTCGCGCTCCACCTCGCGGCCCGACGCCGTGCGCGACATCATCCGGGGCCGCGTGATCTCCGTGCCCTTGCCCTGCGAGTTCTTGGGCGTGCTGGACGCGCTCTTGTTCCTGCTATCTGACCTATAAATGTTGTACGACTTGGGGCTGCCCGCGGGGGACGGCGCGGGCGACGGCTGCTCGGCGGCGCGCGCCGACTTGGACCGCTCCATGGAGCGCGAGACCGTCACGCCGCGCGACACCTCGGCGCTCTCGGAGCGGGGCTTGGTGCTGGGGCCCCCCGTGCTGGGCACGGCGGCGGGCGACGCCAGGTAGCGGCCGCGCTCCTGCCGCAGCGCGAACTCGAGCATCTTGACGCGCAGCATGGCGTCCTTGTAGGCCTGTTCCTGCTCGCCGCGCTGGTCCTCGAGCTCGCGCACCTGCGCCTGCAGCCGCTGGCGCTCCTCGTTCCACTGCGCCTCGTCGCTGGCCACGCTCGCGAACTGCCGCTGCAGGTAGCGCAGCGCCGCGTCGACGCTCTCCATGTCGGCGACCTTTGTATGGCGTTTCTTCCCGTGCCCCTCAAGCCCCCCTCGGCTACAGGCTCCGCCGCCCGCTTGTGCTACCGGCACCGGACGAGAGACCGTAAAACCCCAAAACCTCGATACACAACTTGAAGCGGAGCCACATTCTGTCCACCGAATTCGACTTTGTGTACCGCACACCACGTTTCAAGACCACCACAAACAAACACTCTGACATTCGCCGCCATGTTCGAGACGCTGGTGACGGGGCTGCTGACCAGCGCGCTGGGCAGCTACATCGAGCCCAAGTGCTTCAGCAGCGACAAGATCAATGTGGCGGTCTGGTCGGGCTACGTGGTGCTCACGGAGCTCGAGGTCAAGCCCGAGGTGGTGGCGGACCTGCCGGCCGTGCGCCTCGTGCGCGGCCTCGTGGGCTCCATCGAGCTCAAGATCCCGTGGAACCGGCTGCAGTCCGACTCGGTGGTGGCCACGGTGGACGACGTGTACCTGCTGCTGCGCACGGAGGAGGACATCGACGCCGTCATGCGCCAGATGGACGAGTTCACGCTCAAGAAGAAGCTGCTGGAGGAGCTCTACGCGCAGGCCAAGCGCCAGGAGGAGGAGAAGAGCGCGGACGGAGCCGACGCCGCCGCCGCTGGCGAGGACGGATTCGCCGCCAGACTGATCAACAAGATCATCGACAATTTGGAGGTGCGCGGAGTGTCTCCAGCTGTTTAGCTTTTTTATTTTGATACTCACCTGTTTCCTGTTGTTGTTGTTGCTGCTGCTGCTGCACTTGTAGCTGCACATTCGGCGGATTCATATCCGGATAGAGGACCACAGTTCGGGAGACCACCCGTTCGCGATGGGGCTGACGATCGAGTCCGTGCACGTGCAGTCGACGAACTCGAACTGGCAGCCGTCGTACGTGGACACGGCCAAGAACAACGAACCGAGGATTTTCAAGATCGTTGAGCTGAACCACTTGAGCGTGTACTGCAACCCGGACTGCGAGTTGCAGCGCGACCGGCAGATCGACTTTGAGACCTGCTCTGCGGAGGAGTTTTCCAGCGCCTTTAACCGGGCGATCCCCAAGCGGTTTGATGACAGGCATTACCACCATATGCAGCTGTACCCGTCGCAGCAGCAACACCACTTCCTGCTCAAGCCGATTGACGCTAGTGCAAGGCTCATTGTGAACCGCGATGTGTTCGACGCAAACGTGCCGAAATTTGAGGTCGATGTGAATGTTTCCGAGGTGGCGTTTCGACTTGAGGAGTCACAGTACTGTGATATGCTGTACTTGGCTTCAGCACTGCAGATCCCGGATCATTACACCAAGTACCAACGGTATCGCAAGTTTAGGCCGCAAGCATCTGTGTTTGATGAGCCGGCGGAATGGTGGAGGTATGCCATCACAGCAGTGCTGAAGGATCAGCAGGCAAAGAAGCAGCAATGGACGTGGGGCTTCATGCAGGATCGACGCGAGGATCGCAAGCGTTACGTGGGCTTGTGGCAGCTTAAATCACGCCAGTTACTGGAGCTTGCAGATGTGGATTACGTTTACTCCGATAGTGATGATAATGGCGATGCAGACGACGGTGAAATTTCCGATGACGAGGAGCAGAAGAAGAAAACTGGCCAATCATCACCTGATCATGCAAGTCTTCAAAAACTGTCGTCCTTTGAAATTGATGCCGGTTTAGAGGAAATTGAGCGCCGACGAAGCGTAGAGGACGTGTTATTTTTCCGCTACTTGGCTGATCTTGAAGTTCGGAAATTCCAGGCGACTCGGGTTTCTCGTGTGCGACGCCGGCTTCCAACTCCGCCAACACACAAGTCGCAGGCTTTTTCAGATGCAGAATCGGTGGATACGGAATTTACCGAGTCCAGTGTGCCAGCGGAGGTGCGTTATCGCTCGTGGGGCGCGTGGATGTTTGGCTGGACTTCGAAGCTAGCAACTCCTTCTCCAGATGGAGAGCCTGGACAAGCTCCTCATCGAATTATACCTGAGGTGGAGCTGCGGGAGCTCTTCAAGATTTTAGAGGAGCCGTCTCGGCGAACGAAAAAACGAATGCATAACAAACACCGTGACGCTGGTGGACAAGACGACGTTTCCGACAGCGAGTCGCAAATGGAGCTCAGCGAGCTATATCGTGTTACGGTGACATTGCAGAGAGGCTCACTGACTTTGGCAAGCGATCCGGAAACAAACAAAACGCTGCTCCGAGATGACCCGAGCTATGGGCGAAAGTATGCCCCCACCGATTTCCTGCTCGGTACATTTTCTCAGCTCCAGGTGGCTGCAGTTGCGCGAGATGAAACGGTGGTGGTAGACGTATCGCTGCAGTCTATCGAGGCGTTTGATGAAAGTGCAGAAAGCTCAGCTTTTTCTCGTCTGCTTAGTAGGAAGCAAACTATTCGTCCTGCAGGCGACGGAGATGACGTGAACGTTAGCAAACTTTCCGGCGTTGTGTTCTTGATGAGCTACGAGATGAATCCGGCGAACTCGAGCGCAGATGCTTCCTTGTTTGTTCACATGGAGCCGCTGGAAATTGTGTTTTCGCCAACAGCACGTTGCTGGGGACGATTGGCAAAGTTTGTGGATACCCCGACGAGTTTGGGCCTTTGGGAGGAGCTGGAAGTGGCATCATTTAATGATATTGTCAACTTAAAAGCAAGGACGGACGCGAAGCTGGATTATGTGATGGAGAACCGAGTTGCACTAGCTGTGGATCTTCGAATTCAAGCTCCTGTTATTATCATTCCTGAGAGCGACACCGACTACAATTGCGCACGTCTCGTGGTTGACCTTGGACGAATCAACTTTCGGACTGATCGTCTTAGCCAAATGGACAGCGATCATATGAGCATGAGCTCAACGGGTGGACCACCATCGAGCCGTTCAGCACCGGGGTCTCTTGCACTTCTAAGCCCGTCGCATTTCCGCGGTGTGAACTCGAATACATCCTTTGTGCAGCAGCTTTACGATGAAGCAGAGAGAGGAGAGGGGGCAATTCGTTGGAAAGAGGAATTCTATGACAAGTTCAGTCTTTCGATTACGAACATTCACGTCCTGTTGATTCCTTACGGAAAGACGAGTCGGGTTCAAGACGATGGAACAGGAAGCAATGGAATGAACTACCCGTCCGTTTCGCTCCCGCCTTACCTGACTGATATCTACGACGAAGAACAAGAGTATGAGCTGGTCGAGCGCTTCAACATCAACGTGACCGTTCGAACGTCAATCTTACCTCTCGACGCGACGTTGACACGGTTTTACGTTCACGCAGATCTCCCTGCTCTAACGTTTAATTTGTCACTGGAGAAATACTTCCAGCTGCTGGCTTTGGCTGATCGATTTAGCTTGGCAAATGCCGAGGCACCGAAGAAACCGCGAAAATATTCGGGCGGCGCGTTTTACTCGGCAGATGATGAGTATGGAAATATTATAAATATGCCAGACTCGGACGACGGGTATGAAGCCATGAGGAGGGGAAGCTTCCTCAGTACGTCCGCATTGAAGAAATTCATGCTGAACGATAACGAAAGTGTTGGGCCGCCCTCGGCAAATGGTGTATTGGCAGACGATACTGGGGACTCGGATGACAATGCGAGTGTTGAAAGTGACGACACGTGGTTCAGCATTACTAGCGGTAACCTGGATCAGAACATATCATCACTTAGCGAGGATGTCACTGGCGAACTGGAGCGCGACCTCTCTTTATCCGATCTTTCGGATTCCGTGGCGAAAGAGGGTGGAATAAATGTTAGCGTTCCGCATATCATCACTTAGCGAGGATGTCACTGGCGAACTGGAGCGCAACCTCTCTTTATCCGATCTTTCGGATTCCGTGGCGAAAGAGGGTGGAATAAATGTTAGCGTTCCTCCAAGGTCCGAGAGAAGGACTCGAAAGAGGCCTCGACCGTACACCCCTGGTGGCTCTACAAAGCTTCTTGATCGAAGGTTAATGGTTTGCTCCTTCACGGTTCCTTTAATTTCGGTGCAGTTGAAGAAGCCTCGCTCTGCTGCAGTATCTTCATACGCATCCTACCGGTACGACACAAGTGACTTTGATGACGATCCTGCAGACAATGGCACGATTTTGGTGAAGCTGCAAGGTTTTCGCATTCGAGTGGGCCAAAAGACGTTGTCCACCCAAGTGAATGTGAGTTTAATGTCGCTCGAAGTTGAAGATTTCCTCGATGCTAGTGGACGGTCGACGCAGTATTTATTATTCTCGTGTCCAACGATCACCGCTCCATTTTCGATCAAATCTCCATTACGTCGAGGCGGTAAATTTCCTGGTTACACAGCTCAACGTAGGCGGCCGAACAGACAACGGGAACGAGTTATTTCTTTTCAGGCAGGTGGTGCGAAAAACAATGATGGATCTCGATCGGGAATTTCCACATCACCCGAAACACTGTTGGAGCTTGGATTTAGCTCTCTGAAGGACCAAAAGAGCGGTAAAGAGGTGCTGCGGGACGTGGATCTGCAACTTGGCTCGGTTCAATTCAACTTCGACCAGTCGTACGTGTGTTCTCTGCTGGAATTATTTGAAGAATCGTCGTCACAGCTTGCGCTGGTTCCTGTTTCTTCACGAAATGAAATGGGTGGTGGTGACGGTATGATGACTGATATTGATGACGGTCTGCCACCACCGTTCGAGCTTACGCCTACTATCAAGCAGGAGTATTCCATGCCAGTAAATCTTACGGAGTCTGTCCGCGCTGACTTGGAGAGAGCAAGGAAAAATCTGTTCGAGCATGCACCTGATACATCACAATCCCCAGTGGCTGATGGTGGCAACGATGCTCTTCCAGTTGCGCTGAAACTTGGTGTCCGACTGCACTCTGTCTCGGTCTGCTTTTCGGATCGTGGTGAATCGGTGGTGTCTGTTGCAATTCTCGATTCACAAGTAAAGGTTGGTACTGCGAAAGCTGGACAGATCGATGTGTCTGGACTGGTGGGTGACGTGAAGGTCTTCGATCTGTCATCGAAGAAACGCGAACAGGATGGACTTGGTATTAGCGGTGCAGCACGTGGATTTGAATCACCAGCAGAGTATATCGAGATATTCGGATTGGACGCCTCTTCTAATTTTTCGACGGAGGACACTCGGCACGTTCTGCGTATAGATTGCTCCATTTCCACAGATTTAAGCGTGACACTCTCCGAAGAAGGTGTCCACGAGAGGCAATCGAAATCGAGGCTAACCGTGTCAGTGCATATATTCGGATTGGACGCCTCTTCTAATTTTTCGACGGAGGGCACTCGGCACGTTCTGCGTATAGATTGCTCCATTTCCACAGATTTAAGCATGACACTCTCCGAAGAAGGTGTCCACGAGAGGCAATCGAAATCGAGGCTAACCGTGTCAGTGCAACCAGTCCGTTTCCTGGCTCAGCCCGAGTTTGTGGAGAACCTAGTTAACTATGTGGTCGATGGGCCGCTACGAACCCACTTCCTGTCCAAGCGCGTTGCATTAAGTGACACCGGTATGAGAAAAGAACGCAAGCGCGCGGATTCGGTTATGTCCGATTTTCAGCTAGCTCCGAGATTCTCTCCCAGCATGGACCATCCACCCGAAAGCCTAACGCCGTTTTTCGACGCCGTTGATACGTCGAACAGAGAAGGAAGACAACTTAATTTTGAAGAACCAAGCTTCTCGAATCCGACAAGATCCGACGCTGTAGCTGCTAACGCGAAAGAGAGCCAACAAGACCAAGGCAATGGCTCGGCAAAAGAAGATGATATCGCCTTGGTTGTTGCACACATTCTTGACAACTTCGACCTGGATGTTGAGCTATTCCACCCGTGTGTTGTGCTACCCTCCACGCCACTGAAAGACATACGGGTGTCTCTCCAATCCCAGCCATATCGAGGAATTGTTTTGGACTTCGGGACGATATCGATCAAGTTGCGGCGCGAAATACCGGAAGATTCGCCTGATGAACCGAAGTGCACACCATACCAAGCCACAGTGGTTGTCGAAAACCTGCAGATCACTTCCCTAGCGGACCAAACTGCAATCCTTGACCCGTCAGGTTTTGAGATTCGATGTAACATCCCCACGCAGGAGATGAACTTGGACGTTCGCAAGAGCGAGGAAGCCTTACCGGAGATTGTTTTGAACGTGGAAATTTACCCAGTCTGCCTAAACGTCAGCGAAACAAATGTGTGCCTCGCGCTGGAAGTATTCTATGTGGCGATTATTCCGATGCTTGATACGGCCCAAGGCGTGATTCACCAATTTGATAGCTACGAAGGTGCATCAGTAGCAGACTCTGCAAGTCTTGTGCCAGAAGAGGGTGGTGACTTGGAATCTGTCTCCCCAGCTGCAAATGGTGAAATGAAAAGGTGGGGGCAACTAACTCTCCATTTCCTGCTTGAGGAGTTCAAGATTGCTCTGATTTCGTACTCTGAGGCGCCGCAACAATTTGAGTCGTGGATGAAAAGTGTCATCGATATTCCTGACGAAATTTCTTCACGTGAAAGTAGCGGTGGGGCATCATCTGCAGCGCAAGGTCGATCTTACCCGCAGCACTTCATGGAACGACGAGGGAGCTTTCCTAGCGAAATTCCTTGCTGCGTTATCGGCGAAATTGCTATGGTTGCGCTGGAGGCAAATCTGGCTGTGGGCTTAATGGGAAAGCCATTGATGGATAGCGATGTTCAGCTTCAATGCGAATTCTCGCTGCAAGAGGCCGTCATTCGTGACAAAATTGCTGACCCTACGGTACGATTTTGCCGCTAACTGTTTTCTAGATTTCATTCTGACATTGTTCTTGCTTGCAGGAATTCCTAACTCACTTGATTGGGCCTGTTCCTGGAGCTCTTTTGGAGCGGATGGATTCGCGAACATCCATTTCGTCTGACAGCTCGTCAATTTCTTTTCTATCTCGAGATGACATGCTGCCACCGCTACTACGACGGTCGACATCACATTCGTCACGGCTGGATGTGTCGTCGTCGCAGCTCAGTGGACTGCTGACATGTAAGCGTGGCGTTGGAACTGAATTCGATTCTACGGCAACTGTGAATTCGCTGGATGTTTCGGTGGCATCTGCCCGCTTCATTCTCCTTCCTCGGACACTACTTCGATTGGAGCATTTCGTGCTTGACGTATTTTTGGCAGCAAGCAAAAAGAGGAGTGAATTGGAAATTCAACGAGACGAGGCTCTGGTCAATAATCCACCCGGAGCTGATAGCGCCGCGTATGCTGACGGAGGAGTTGATCTTGATGATAACAGGCAGGAGAGTCGTTTTACAGTTCCACCGCTACGTCCAAGAAACGACAGTATTTCGGAGTCCTTAAAGGACGACCTGAATGCTGTTCGCTCTGCGTTTATGTCTCCACTGCAGCGCATGCTGAGTTCTGCCAGCGCGAAGGATACGCGCCCTCCAGGAAGCTTCACTTCTCGAGTGATTGCTGAAGAGACCGGAAGCGGGACATCGGTGGCTTCCAAAACCAAGTCTCCAGGATCTGCGGCCGAAGCTGATGCGAACAGGAAGCGACTCCCGATGCCGCAGTGGAAAGTTGACGCGCGTTTCTCGAATATGCAAATGTGGGTGATATCGAGCGACCGCAAAGCTGACGTGGCAGGCTGCGTGCTATCGAGTCAGCTAGCCGCCAAGTTCGACAGCGCACTTGACCGAGCAGATACATCCACCCCAGACAGCAATGAAGTTGTGGCTGCGTCGGTCAGGCTGAGTAAAGTGGAAGTGTTGGTGGGCTCTCCAAAGACTGCTGATGCAGATTTTTCCAAGTCTGAACCTCAGCCAAAACCAACACACCACACAGGGACGCTTGTTGAGAGCTTTGAGGTGGACATGCAATTTGGATTGCGTCACTGCTTTAGACCTACGGTTGCGGAAACAATTGATCCGGAGAGCAGCGATGAAAAGAGTGATGAAAATAGCGATATGAACGCTGACAGCGGGGACAGTGGAGTTGAAAACGGTGATGGTGACGCTAAACCAGGACCGTGGATTAACACTTTGCCAGCTGACAAAACTGACAACTCGACGGTGAATTTGCCGGAACTTTTCCTGCGCGATGTTCCATCAGAATGGCAGGAATGGATTCTTAGTGAGCCGACCGTGCGCGTAAACCAGATTATCTCGCATATCGCCTATCGGGACTTGCCACTGTTGTTGAAAATTGCTGCGAGCCTAACCAGTATGCTCAGTGCCGAAAAGAAGATCCGAGATGCTTTTACTGCTCGGCTAAAAGCAGCAGCTGATGATCTTGACTGGGCAGATCTGCCAGATGCACCAGGAGACTACTCAGAGTATGCTCACTACTTTGGAGCGGAAGACGTCGGTGATAACGAAGTATCCGGGCATAGTGAACCCCTGGCCCCTCAGTACGATGTACTTATGCGGGCTTCGCTAATTGCTAGCGGTATCCAGTTCCGATTGATCAACAATATCGTGGATCAAGCCTCGCCAGTTTTGGAGTTTGACTCAAAGGCCATCGAGGTTCTTTTACGTACGGAATCGAACTCAATGGTAGAAGTTACGGCGTGTTGCCGAGCTGAAGCTAAGTACCAAAACCTGCGTCTGGTGACTATGGAGCCTTTAATCGAACCATGGAGTGTGAAGGTGACGCTTTCGCAGCAGCACTTACATGGACGCGGTTTGGATGACAGGGAGCAGCTAGCGATGTCGCCGTGGAAGTTGGATGTGTGTTCAGATGTCTTTCTTCAACTGAATCTGACAGACGCACTGATTGCAAACCTGGTGGCAGCCGATCGAGCTTGGCGTTGGGTAGTCAATGCAGGTGGAGACTCGCGCGAAATGACGGAGTATTCCACGTACTGGATTCGAAACAATACTGGCATGCCGCTACGCTACTGGGGTGCATCTTACAACGAACATTCACTTGCGCCTGGTCAAGAGGAACCACTTCGGCTCAATAAAATGCAGCCCGATAGTGACAAAAGAGACAAGAAAGAGAAGCGTCGAAAGGGTGGTCGTCGTAGCACGTACGTGCATGACCGCCAACTCTTTATTGCCGTCGAAGAGGAATATCCGAGCGACGGTTTATCCAACATCCCAAGGAAATGGCAGAGCGAAGCACCCATCCCAGTAGACCAAGTTGATTCGCGCATGTACGCGCTCGTGGATTTTGAAGCAGACGTGACGGCTACGCGAATGAGGAAGTGTGAGTGCGTGATTGATGTACTCGTGGAACGCGGATGCAAATATTTTGTAGTCCGTTCGACCCTGAATTTGGAAAACCAGACTTCGTCAGACCTCGAAGTTGAATTCGTGCCTCCTCAGCGGCGTTCGATGTCACGGTCCTTGAGATCGGGAAATGCTCCACAAGGACACGTTATCCCTATCTGGAAGAATGTTGTTAAAGCTTCGTCTGTTGTCCCCGTTCCGGTACATATTGTTTCCTCCGGAGAAGGTTACGTACTGGTGCGTCCTCCAGAGACCAATGGAACAGATAATGGTGATGGATCTAGCGTCCCACCGAAAGCATACGCAAAAGAACGAGTGCATCTTCCACTGTTTGATCGTGGAAGCTCGTCTGCGAACGAGAACGTAGTGCACATGGAGACAGACGAGTCCGGTCAATCTCAGTGCACTATCAAGTTCCGTCGTTTGTACAGCGATCGGCCCGTTCGTCCGTTCATGATGAACGTGTGTCTTTCCAGTGCTAGTAGTGCTCTGTACCACCGCACGTTGTCTTTCCACCCACCACTGATTGTCCACAATCTGACTGCTGGACCGCTAGACTTTTGTTTGGCAACTCCGAGTGACTGGTCACCTGCAGTGGAGGCTGTGACGTTGACGAACGCAGGGATGAATGCAGGGTGGGAAACCCGCGAGCAGCGTTTACGTGAGCGAGGGACTATCAATGTGGCTGACTCCCTTATTTGGCATTTGTCAAGCGAGGAGACCCCCCTCGAGCTTAGCGTTCGAATGAAGGGATTCGACTGGAGTGAGCCGCTTGAGCTTGTGGAAGACCTGGGTGACATTGTGCGCATTAAGATGAAAGACCTCGTGAGTGACGCGCATCTTTATATTACTGCAGAGATTCGAATGAGCAAGGGCCACTGCCGCGAGCTATTCCTTTATGTTCCGTATTGGATTGTTAATCTCACGGGTCTCAAGCTCGAGTATGAATATGAGGAAGAGCGCATGGGGCGCGAACACTCGGCAACGTACGTATTCATGTACACACGCTATGCTATCATATGTATTACCAACTGACATACTTCAATTTGTTTTATTTGCTAGGTTGCTGGCAGGACAAAAGCGCCTGGATCGCGACGAGCTTCTGCTAAAAGAAAGCCAACGAGCCAAGGTTTCTCGACGAGATCGCAATCCTCATTTGCTTCACCCTGCTCTAATTGAAGATCAGGAATTCGTGGATGGAGCCGAGGGCATGGTGCAAACCAACACTAGTCGCAGTGCGTCTCCTGATCGCCGAGAAAGCGAGCGCAAGCGACGCCACCCTCGACTTCTTCCGAGCGTACCACCTGTTAAGGGCTTGCTTGACCTACTCCCGAAGACGATCGAGTATGACCCACGTAGCCTCGGTCAGCTGGAAGTGTTGCAGACCTGCCACTCTGACTATCGGCTCGATCGTGGGTGCGTTCGTCTGCGGGTCAGCAACGAACGGGATGTGGCAGCAATCGATGCAAGAAAGGAGAATGGACAGCGAAAATGGTCTGACCCCTTCGTGCTGGATCAAGCGGGTACAATTGGAGAAATTGAAACGGATGACTATGGAGCGAACCGAAAATTCAGCATCGGCTACTCGATCATTCCCGCAAAGGGCCAATATTCGCGAACGAAAGTGATTATGCTGACGCCACGGTTCATGCTCATTAATACGATGAGTAGCGCCATAGAGGTGTGCCATTCATCATCCAAGATGATGACTCCTTCTGTGATCGACATGGCCAACACAGCTGGTTCAATGCCAAACTCAAGAGTGATGTCACCTGTGAACCCCGTGGTTCAACTGGATGCCGGAGCCTTCGCAGATTTCCACTGGACACTCCGCTTCGCCAAGACGCGCACGATTCGGTGTCGTTTTGCCGAATATGGTTGGTCATGGAGCGGTGCTGTACCGCTAATCGAATCCGGTGAATACGCTGTACGCATGCGTCATGAATCGACGCGGGAAAGTAAGCTGGTACGCGTGACACTGAAACTAGACTCGTCGTGCGTATGCATATATTTCCGCGAAGAACGTACGACTGCACCGCCATACCGCGTTGAAAACTACTCGTTGGAGACACTTCGAACGCACCAGCATCGTGTAAGACGCAGTGAGATCTTGCTGCCGCACCACAGCTTGGACTATGCATGGGATGAGCCTACAGAAGAGCGGTTGCTTGTTGTTGACATGCTTCCTTCGGCTGCTGGCGATAATAGCCGTCCTCTGCGAATCGGAAGTTTTGACCTGGATAAGATTCAGCAATACCCCGATGCACTTGGCGGTACTCTGGGTATCGAAATCTCGACTGATGGACCGACACGCGTGCTGCGTTTCACAGATACACGGTTACGTGGGGAGAAGGTTGCGCCAGCCAACTCCCAGGTTGCCAATGATCCAGCAGCGAAAACTGAGGCTACTGAAAGCAGCAGTGCCTTGCAGCTTCTCCAACGCTTTGTGGCTGCGCCTACGGTACACGCTGCGCTGCACCTCCAAGGTGTGGGCATATCGATTGTTGATAGTGCACCCAAGGAGCTGGTTTACATGTCGATTTCTGGTATCGCATTGGAGCTCCTTGTCAGTGAAGACGACCGGAACAAGAGTGCTGGATCGATCGCTGGAAGTGCAGCTTCGCTATCACGACTCGAACGTGAGACCCGTCCGCGGATTATTGCTTGTTGCCTCGAGGTGAATGACGTGCAAGTTGACAATCAGTTGCAGGTGACACCGTATCCTGTGCTGTTGCGCTTCTCAAATCCAAACGGCCGGTCGCGAACTGTTAACGGACAAACGGTAAGCATTCCAGTGCTGCAGTTGGGTTTGGTGAAACACGACGAGTACGCTGGTATCGAGTTCATCAGGCACTTCAGTGTGAGTGTTCTACCGGTGCACATCCGGGTGGATGGCGCGCTGCTGTATCAGATACTTCCGCTGCTGGTACATGCTAAAATCTATGGCAGCGGTGGAAACAGTGCAACGACGACTAAAAAGCGAGCCGTGGTACTGGTGAACGGTGACAGTAGCAGCGACGATGTTTCGCGAGCAGCCCACAGTCATTTATTGCTGAAGGATTTCAACGCCAGTCTGGAGGTCCCGGTAAAGGTTCTCGAGGCCGCCCAGAAAGACGGTACTACTTCAGCTGGACCTACATCTGGCCCAACAACGCCGAGAATGAAAACAATCTCTCGAAGAAGCAGCGGTCAGCAGCAATTGATAAGTCCACGGCATCAGCATACTGCACTTGCCGCGGAGATTCAGCGTTACACGGCGACTAAGTATGGGACTCTAAGCGCGATTGCTGTGAAGGACGAGCAGAAGAAACTCTACTTCGAAGAGTTCCACATCGATCCTATTCGCGCCACCGTCAGCTTCTCGTTTGGTGATAGCGCAGGGGCCATCCTGGATGGTCATTCGTCTTCTCTGTCGCATGCTGCGGCATTGACAGACACGTCATCTTCGCGAGATTCATCCGTCATTACAGTCGGCCCGTTACGGCTGATCTTAAATGCAATCGGTACCAGTTTGACCAAGATCGCGAATGCACCGTTCCAGCTCAAGGCGATACACATCCACAATTCATTTGTGCAGCCTGACGCCTTGGCCACTCGGTTGGCTTCGCACTATCAGAGTGAGGCACTCCGGCAAGCGTACGTCATCCTCGGAAGTGTTGATGTGCTAGGTAACCCGATGATCGCCTGGAAGAATCTACGCAGTGGTTTCCAAGATTTCATCTCGGAGCCAGCTCATGGGCTTTCAAAGCGAAGTCCGCAGGCGTTCGCTTTTGGTGTCGGTCGTGGCTCACTATCACTCGTGCGGGCCTCCGTGTACACTTTTCTGGACTTCAACACGCGCATCCTCACAGCCTTTTCGCTTGGATTGTCAGAGGCTTGCCTGAAACTGGATGACTACACAGGCTATCCAGCTACGCGGCATATTTTCCAGGGCCTTGTGCAAGGCGTCTCGGGTGTTGTGGTCGCACCGATCCACTCGTTTGAAGTGAATGGTGCGCGTGGTGTGTTGCCCGGCATAGTAGCTGGTGCGCTCGGAGTCGTGCTCAAGCCGTTGCTGGGCTTTTCTCTAGCTACTGCTACGACTGCTGCTACGCTTCGCGATGCAGTTGACCCGAACACGAAGGCATTACTCGTATACTGCTACGACTGCTGCTACGCTTCGCGATGCAGTTGACCCGAACACGAAGGCATTACTCGTGCGTGTGCGACCACCACGTCACATTGATCTTCGCACAAAGAGGCTCAAGGTCTATTCGTACGTGGAGTCCTTGGGCGAGGAGATTGTGGGCAAAATCCGTGGTGGTCGTTATCGTGCTGACGGATACTTGGGCCACGTGGACCTCAAGGCGACTCACCAGTGTTTCTTGGTCACACGCAAGCGGATTCTGTTCTTAAGCGTCAAGGGTCTGGCCTCGGCGCAAACGACCAAGTATGAAGTGGAATGGGAACTGCTCGCCGAAGAAGTTGTTATGGTAGACTGTTCCAGGACACCCAGTGAACAGGTTGTCACCATTTACTACATGGAAGACGAGTTCCGAGCCGCGAGTGGTGCAGGACACAGTGCCCGAGTTGCGAATGGGTCCAACGCTGTAACCACGAGCCGGCGGCGGACACCTGGTGTACCCCGAGGCATGTTCTTGCAGAAGCACGAAGTGGCGCTGCCAGATACAAAGGTGCTGTTTGTCCGCGCTATGCTGCAACAGCAAGAACGCTCGCTGCTGACCAAGATGAACAGCTACACTAAGGATGGCACGCCGCCCCATGTGAGCCCTGTTTCTTCATTGGCAAGGACGAACTCGATGGATCCTAGTGCAACCTGGCAGCCCCAGCATCCATACATGCCTGTGGAGTACCCGATCTTCCGGCTACCTCCGTCGCTGCACCAAACTCGCAGTTTTGCTAACCTTGCACCTGCGACGCCGCATCACTACAACCAGCAGCAAAATCATGGTTCCAACGAAAGTTAGGGAGGGATACGAATAAACAACTGTGCGTATTATTATATGTATTGATCTTCGATGGCCTCGAAAAATGTAAACAAATGTAGTATAGATCAGAAACACTAACAGCAGTGAACTCATTTTCGCCGACGGATGACCGAGACTGGGACATCACGCGCATTGAGCGCTGCAGCTCGTCAGGCATCGAGGACCTGACCGTATAAAGCTTACTCACTAGGTAGATCATCGAATATAATGGCTCGCTGCGGAAGGAGCTAGAGCGTCGACAAATGCCATGATTCGCAGCACCTTATTTACATTGGCACAGTCTTGCTCTTCATGCGCTTAACCAAGTTGAGGTGCGATAGTTGAGCCGGGGATTGTCTTGACGGTCAACACGAAGTGGTCAACACTTCGTCAATCTTGGTTGTCTACCTCATCAAAAGGCCCCAGTCAATGTGTCGCATCACAACGCACTCGACATGGCAGGCGTTATAGCAGTCGCAGCTCACACCGCTCTGCTCTCCAGCTATGCCATTCTACAATTTGCCATCAACTGGCCAAGCTCCAACCACCAAGCACCCCTCAAACCACAGCCAAGATGGTCTACACGCTCGTTGTCCAATTCCGCGCCAAGGAAGGCAAGGACGTCGAAGAAAAGATCCGCAACAAGCTCATCGAGGCCTCGCAGACGTACGTGAAGGACGCCGAGGTCGTCGGCTGGTACGTCATGCAAGACCACGTCGACACGCGCAAGTGGGCCATTATCGAGCGCTACGAGCGCGAAAGTGTACGTTGCACGTTCGACTTTGTCGCTATATAGCGACACTGTATGCTGACCGAGTTGTTGATATTGTTGTTGTTCGAGCAGAGCCTCAAGATCCACCAGGCGAACCCGTACTACGCCGAGTTCTTTGCCTACATGGAACCGCTTACGGAGCAGACGGACGTCTTCCAGTTCAACGAGCTGAACACGAGCGAACCCGTGCACGTCGACTAAGCGGCTGTAAGATAGGGAGAAGTGTGACCACGGTCGGTTGTTTAGTTTCGAGAAGCCTCTGTCGAGTGAACACTGCACGGAGCAACAAACTCAATAACACTTCCGTTTCCCACTACCACAACTAGCTCACTAAAGTAGAAACGTTGATGTACACAGCAAACCTGTTCTGGTGCAGCATTGAAGCCCTGCACTGCACGGGATGAACGAGAAAGCCCCAAGCTTCAAAGGCTTGAACGGCAATTTCGTAGCGGCGGCTAGAGCGGATTGGTAAGGCCGATCCCTTGGGAGGCAACATGAGGACCCGTGCACAGTGCGGCAACTTTCGCTTTGAGTTGCTCCATTTCAGCTAGAACTCCTTGAAATCGTTCTTCGTCCTGAGCGCGCTGAGAGTTGAGCTTCTCTAATCGGATGCTGTGATGAGCGAGCTGAGACTTAAGACCCGCAATTTCTGCCTCCGGGCGCTTGTTGTCCTTCGTTCGCTGTTGCTGCTCGAACGAGAGCTCCTGGGGTAGATTCGCGACCAACGTCGTATCTTTCGGCTTCTTTGGTGGTTGGATGCCGAGCTCTTCACCTGGACGCTTGCTCGACGTCTGGATCTTCCTCCACAAGGCTTGTACATACTTGAGTTTCTGCCCCTCGCCTTTGAAATCGGGGCCATGAACACGAATGCGTCGCTGTCTGCAAGCGGCACGGAGAATCCTGGACGGTAAGCCCATCAGTCCAGATGTGAAGCCCTCCTCACCTCCTGCACAGTCGTACGAAGCTATGAACGCATCAGCCTTGCTTCCTGTGTCGTTGACGAAGCTGCCAGCTCCGAAGTCACCAGCGAGTTGCTGGAGCTGGTCGCGGGCGAGAAGTATCTGCACGGGGGCGAG
>JAIKVH010000151.1:0-19725 GCA_024679275.1 Phytophthora niederhauseri
CGATCTCCTGCACGTGGCGGAAGAGCTCCGTCTGCTCGGCGTTGCTGGCCGCGGCCTGGGCCTGCTCCAGCAGCGCCGCCACCTCTCGCTCCGCGCCGTCCATGGTCGTCCCTGTTAGTCGGTCGGGGCGGGGTGTTGCGATAGCTATTGGGCCGGGGGACAAGAGTGCGCGCGCTCTGTCCAGTTTGAAGTGACCCATATATGCGCGGCGTTGCCAAAAGTGGGTGCAGTATGTAGGATTTCCTAGCTCCCCCAGATACACTTACTCACTTACTCACTCGAGCGAGATGGCGAGCGCGGCGACGCGGGAGGTGCTGGGCAACCAGCCGCTGGTGATCGACAATGGCAGCGGGCTCATGAAGGCGGGCTTCGCGGGCGGCGAGACGCCGCAGGTGGTGTTCCCGTCCTTCGTGGGCTCGACCAAGCACACGCGCATGATGCCGGGCGGCGCCTACGAGGGCGGCGACGTGTTCGTGGGCAACCGCGTGCAGCACCACCGCGGGCTCTTCAAGATCCAGTACGCCATGGAGCACGGCGTCGTCACGGACTGGAACAGCATGCACCGCATCTGGCAGCACGTCTACTCCAAGGACATGCTCAACGTGCAGAGCGAGGACCACCCGGTGCTGCTCACGGAGGCGCCGCTGAACCCCGTGGCCAACCGCCAGCGCGCGGGCGAGGTCTTCTTCGAGGCCTTCAACGTGCCGTCGCTCTTCGTGTCCCCCCAGGCCGTGCTGAGCCTCTACGCGTCGGGCCGCACCACGGGCGTCGTGCTGGACGTGGGCGACGGCGTGGCGCACGTCGTGCCGGTCTACGAGGGCTTCACGCTGCCGCACGCCATCACCAGGATGGACATCGCCGGCCGCGACGTCACGCGCCACCTGCAGCTGCTGCTGCGCCGCGCGGGCTACAACTTCCAGACGTCGGCCGAGCGGGAGGTGGTCCGCGAGATCAAGGAGAAGCTGTGCTACGTGGCCTTCAACCCCACCAAGGAGGAGCAGCTCGAGGCCGAGAAGTCGGCGCTCGCCGTCAAGGACATGCTCAGCGCCAAGACCAAGCCGTCCGGCGCGTCAGGAGACGACACCTCGGCGTACTACCTGCCTGACGGCACGCTGCTCAACGTGAGTTCTACAACAGCATTGGTAGTTTTGTCTGGGTTTTGGTGGGTGTTCTAACGCTGTGCTGCTTTGTGTAGATCGGGCCAGAGAAGTTCCGTGCCCCGGAGGTGTTGTTCCGACCGGAGATCATCGGCTCGGAGGCGCGCGGAGTGCACGAGTGTCTGGTGCAAGCCATCATGAAGTCGGACCTGGACCTGCGCAAGACGCTATTCTCGCAGATCATCCTCTCCGGAGGCTCGACGCTCTTCCCGGGCTTTGGCGACCGCCTGCTCGCCGAGGTGCGCAAGAAAGCGCCCAAGGATATTAAGATTCGGATCTCGGCACCGCCCACGCGCATCTACTCGACGTGGATCGGTGGCTCCATTTTGGCGTCGCTCGCGACGTTCAAGAACATGTGGATCACCAAGAGCGAGTATGAGGAGTATGGAGCTTCCATCCTGCATCGCAAGAACTTGTAGGCGTCGGACAAACTTACAGTAAGCACAGAAGAGGACCATGCATACCCAGCCCGCGCTTGTGCACACCAGGAAACCAAGCAATAGTAGGCTAGAATGCAATATGAAGGGCTACGGGTTTATCTTACTGATTGCACGGACCATGGTTCACCTTAAGCATTTTTTTATTCGTTGTTTTAGTGTGAAGTGGGCGGAGTAGGTCGGCAGGTTGGGTTTCTGCGTAGATAAGGAAATAATACAGACGAAAAAGATCGCTATTGTAGCGTATGCGTTCAGCGGAGGTGTTCAAGCTGTGGGAAAGCCCAGAGTCTGATGAACACTTAATCCATGTCTGGACTTACTCTCACTAACGCCGGTTTTACTCGAGATTAAGCTCGTTCGCTGATGAACTCCTCCTATTTACAGTTAGTTTTTCTAGCTCCTAGTCAGATTCGGATAGCCCGTTGTCAACAGCAGACCTTCGCGTTGTGGCTCGTGTCTGCGTAGACTACTAGAGCAGCTTAAAATGAGCCGTCGATCAAACCAGCTCGGGCCGCGCGACGCTTCTCCTCCTGTTGTCTCCGCTTGACCACGATCATCGACGCGCCCCAGAACATCACGCCCCAGCCGAGCCAAACCACGGCAAACATCAGAACGTCGCGAAGACCGGAGCGGTCCTGCGAGCAGTCAGGGTTGAGCTTGGCCTCGCCGTCAATCTCCACCGTGCCACAGTGAGGAGCCCACGCGTCCTTGATAGCGCCCAGGATGATAGGGGACGGAACATCTCCCAGCGCGTGGATGATCAGCGTGTTTGCCGCGACGGCCATCGACTGGCGCGACTTGGGGAAGAGCTCGAGCACGGCGATCGTCTCGGGCACGGACAGCGCGCACATAAAGAAGAGGCACAGCGTGAGGAAGATCAGGCACAGCATCTTGGTGCTAGCGAAGGCCACCATAATGAGCCCAAACACGACCGCGGCGAGCATGAAGTAGAACAGCGCCTTCACAGAGATCACGCAGCGGCGGCCAATCTCCTCGGGTTTCTTCTTCGCGAGCCAGTCGACCAGCATACCTCCCAGGGGCGTACCGATGGTGCCGGTAATAGCCACAAGTCCACCGAAGATGAACGACACGGTCGTCTCGCTCTCGAAGAGCCCCAGACCGATGAAGATAGCAGGACTGAAGGTGCTCATGGCCGCCAGCGAGAACGTGTACGCCGCGTGTCCGAGGATGATGAGCATGAACGGCAGGTTGCTGAAGATGATCCACCACTCCGCAAAGAACGAAGGCTTGGGCATGGGCAGACCGCGGCCCTTGTCCTCCATGAACGCCGTCGCGTCGGCCTTTTCGTCATCGGCCGGCGTAATGGGCACAGCCGACACGTCCCTCTTGTCCTCCAGCTCCTCGGGGTCCACCTCCTTGACGGGGACCTGGTTCAGCTCGTCCGGGATGACCGTGAGGCAGCAGACCACGAACCCGACCATAATGACGCCTTCCACGTAGTACGCGCCGGCCCAGCCCAGTCCGGAGCTGGCGAAGATGGAGCCGTAGATGTAGCCGACGGCCGTGCCCACGGTGATCGAGGCCAGGTAGATGCCCAGGTACAGCGAGCGCTTCTCCGGGGGCGCGAAGCGGTTGATGAAGGGCGTGGCCGTGCACTGGAACGAGGCCTCGCCCACGCCGCTGACCAGCCGACCGATGATCAGCACGTAGTAGCTCTCGGTGGCCTGCGCGGCGCCGCAGATGACGACGGCCACGACCCAGACGGTCATGCCCAGCGCGATGATGCGGAAGGGCCGGTGCGTGAGCGCGTAGTAGCCGAAGATCATGGAGAAGATGGAGTAACTGGCGATGAAGGCCGACGTGAGCAGGCCGAAGTACAGCGACTGGTTGAGCACGCTCACGCCCAGCGTGTCCGTGATGAACTGGTTGAACTTCTCGGGGGCGCCCGGGATGATGCCGCGGTCGATGTAGTTGAGCAGGTTGATGCAGCAGAGCAGCACGATGGCGCCCTGCTTCCCGATCTTCTTCATGCTGGCGGGCTTGGTGGAGCTGGAGCTGGAGCTTAGCAGCGGTTGCGACAGCAGCGACGCCGTCTCGGGGTCGTCGACTTCGGAGTGCGTGGTGGAGGGCGCGGCGCTGTGCGTCACGGGCCCGTACGCGGAGACTTGGGGACTGGCCATGAGCGCGACGTCTTCGCCCCCGCCGAGCGGCTCCGTCTTCTCCATGGCCGTGGCCCTTCTCCGATACATTCGGAGCCGCTCGACCGGAACAGGTGCGCGCACTAATAGGGCCAACTTTTCAAGGCGATGTGACTTGGACTCAGTATGTCGCCGGTGGTAATGCTCCGTCGCTGGTACGCCGGGTGTCACTGGCACCGCAGCATAGGCGGATCACTCAGCGCAAGACCGGCCAAAGTGGCCACCCTTTGCGGGCAGATCCTCCGCGCTACGGCCCGGATGTTTGCAGTGGCTCCGCTTTGCGAGCTGCAGCCACCGATCTCGCGATGACGTTCTCGCCATCGAGGAGCAGCGAAATGGCGAGGAGCAGGCTGGCTGACACGCGGAAATTAAACGCCAGGACACGCTGCAGCTTGCCGGGCGAACACGCTCAAAATGCTGCCAGCGAGTGAGTACTGTTTGCGAGTCAAGCCACACACCGAGCGTGATGGAACTCAAAATGCTGCCAGCGAGTGAGTACTGTTTGCGAGTCAAGCCACACACCGAGCGTGATGGATCGAATTCCTCCGCTCCACCCTCTGTTGCTGTTGAACCGATGGCGGTCAGGGGTCTGATCCGCTCGAGACAGTCTGGTCGCGAGGCCTGTGATTTGATTTGGGCAACGCAGCAAACAAATGGAGGCGTGTCTGCGCTGCTGCTTCAACTAGCAGAGTGATGGTCAACTTGTTGCCTTTTTTGGTTGACATGTGAACGTCAAGTCTCCGCCGGTTTCTCGGCATCCAAAGGATTCATTCTCACTGGCAATGCATCCTTTGGTGGCAATTTGCCACCGTGACTCCTTGAGGATCAAACTCCCAAGAGAAGCTACGCTGTAGTCAAGCGCCAAGTTAAGCACCAATCAAGGGAGGAAGCATCTGCAATGCGAGACGAGTATCGCCCTCGCCCGCCTGCCAAGTGTTTGTACCTCGTACGTACGGTACATGTCAATGACATCGGATAGAAACTCCACTAAGTTATATATGAAGCCTTCGGTGCGCCAAGCACGCGGTTAATCTTCTAACCAATCAAAATACAGGAAAATCATATCAACCATGGCGTGGAGTAGCGACGACGAGGATGCCAAGTGTTTGTACCTCGTACGTACGGTACATGTCAATGACATCGGATAGAAACTCCACTATATGAAGCCTTCGGTGCGCCAAGCACGCGGTTAATCAATCGTAAATTGACAATCGTTTAATCAATCGTAAATTGACAATCGTGATGGACTGTGTGTAGCTCAAAGTCGACTTGGGGCACGATCACCGAAGAGGACGTGACAGATGCAAATTTAGTGATGCGGATCGAAGTGATCAAGGAATTGCAGGTCTCCACTCTGGATAGGAGGAGCCACGGATCCAAGTGACCAACGTGCTAATTTCAATTCAACACGTTGACTGAGCTTGTTGTATCTGACAACATGGTTATACTTCTAACCAATCAAAATACAGGAAAATCATATCAACCATGGCGTGGAGTAGCGACGACGAGGACTTCTAACCAATCAAAATACAGGAAAATCATATCAACCATGGCGTGGAGTAGCGACGACGAGGACGTGGTCGGCGCCAGCGCCGCCACGAGCGCAGCGGCGCCGCTGCCGACGCTCACGTGCACCACCGAGAGCGTCAAAGTGCTGGTGACGCTGCTGAGCTGCCTGGCGCACGGCAAGCGCGACCAGCGCGTGCGCTGCGACGTGGACCGGCGCGGCCTGCTGTTCACGGCGCACTCCAAGGGCAAGTCGCTGCAGATCAAGACGTCCATCGGCCGCGAGCTGTTCGAGAGCTACAAGTTCGGCGCGGAGCAGCCGCAGGACGACGAGTTCGTCGACGACGCCGACGAGGACGACGTGCAGCTGAGCTTCGCGCTCAACGTGAGCCTGCTGATCGAGTGTCTGTCCATGTTTGGGCCCGCGGCGCTGCCCACGACGTCGCTGCGGATGACCTACGAGCCAGAGGTAGGACGAGGTAGAACGGGCGGGGTAGAGTGGACGGAGCGAGCTAGTACTGTAGCTGACAGTTGTGTCTTGTGTGTAGAGCGCCAGTCTGCTGCTGGTCGTGGAGGACAGCGGCGTCATGTGCGAGTGCTCGATGCAGGTGCTGGAGCACGAGGGCGGCGACATGGGCCAGCTGGAGTTCGAGAGCGCCTTCGAGCAGTCGGCCGTGGTGGCTCGCTGCATCATGCAGTCCGAGCCGCTGCGAGACGCGTTCGCCGAGCTCTACGACCTGCCGAGTGCCGCGAGCGTGACGATAGCCATGGCCGACGCAGACAGCAGGAGCCCCGACGATACGTCGGAGGCCAAGTGCCTGAGTTTGAGCGCCACGTCCGAGACGGGCTCGTGCGAGATCGACTTCGCGCCCACGTCCTCTGCGTTTATCGAGTTCTCGTGCGCGTCGGCGAGTGACGGCGACTACCCCGGGAGCTGCGCTGCTACGTTCCACGTTGCGGTGCTGCAGCAGGCGTTCAAGGCGCTGGCACACTCCAACGAGACGTTTCTTCGCATGAACGGCGACGGGTTCCTGTCGATCCAGCACATGATTGAGAGTGGCTCGGGCGATAAGGCTTTCGTCGACGCTTTGATCAGCCCCGAGGACACGTCCATTTCGTAGAGTGAGCCCCCACCTTATTCCTTGGATGCGACTACTGCAGATGTGGAGACTGACTGAGTGGCGAGAGACGCACTGGCAGTGCACTAAATTATGAACTCGGAATTGACAAGACAAAAGTCCATCTGTACCCAGCGTTGACCTCCTCCGACTCCTACAGAGTACATGGTTTCGAGCTCTCTGCAAACGTTGACACCAAGCTTTTCATCTCGGCAGAATGGAATTTGCTGATGCCAAGTGGGGTCAGACCCATTCTGTCCTCGACTCCAGATATGGTGCATCCACTTCAAGAGGCGCAGGCTGAACGGTGTTGCTGAAGCAGTCGCGAACGCCTTGATGGACCCGCTGGCCGACGACGGCGTAGCAGACGCGGCACCTGCTCTTCATGAGAAGGAGGAGGAGGATAAAGACGTCGATCAGCAGGCAATCGCCTCTTTCGACGCACAGCTAGAGGACCTCGAGTCTCGAATATTGGCATTGCCGAGGGAGGGCGAGTCCGATGACGCCGAGTATAGAGGACCTCGAGTCTCGAATATTGGCATTGCCGAGGGAGGGCGAGTCCGATGACGCCGAGTTGGACCCTTTATCGGAGCGTGACCGAAAGAAGAGAGAAGCTCTAAGGCGCCAGCTAATTGAGCAGAGGGAAGATGCACCGTGGGCCATTGCAGAATTGCCGGCACAAGTAACCACGCCCGGATACGCAGCGCTCGAAGCCTTCCAGACCAAGAGGTGGAGAGAGTTGTTGCAACTGGTACGTGAGTGTGCCTCACTTTGAAGTAGGTTAGCAATGGCGCGCTCACACCTACTTTGGTACTCTACTGTAGATGAAGCTCATGTCGGCGTCATGCTTCCACGGTATCCGTCTGGCAGGCGATGACCGTGCTCTCTACGAGGGCTTCTTTCGCGCATTCCCCCACCAGCTCGTTACGAAGCCACGGTTTACGAGTGTAGTCCGCCAAATCTTTGGCATTCCAGCAGTAGCAATGATCCATCATCGCCGTGAAACAAAGAAGACTGGGCATGATCGTAAAGGGAAGCGAAATATAAGCTTAAGCCAAGATATCAATGCTGAAGACCAGGACAGCGTAAGGACGGCTGCGCGGTTGGCCCTCGACCGCCACTTGGAAAAGCTACAGTTCTGCTGCGAACGATCAGTTGACAACGTACCTGTGCTCAATTGGAGAACTCTGCTCATCGCACTCAGGTAATGCGTGGGTGCTTCATCTGGTGTGTGTTGAGTCTTACATCTTTGACTCGTTGGCCATTTGACTGCAGGATGTTTCAGGAACCTCTGCTGACGATGCGGGAGCATTTGATCTGGGCGTTTAGCGTGTTTTCCTCGAGTGGCTGCCTGGAGCAAAACGACTCGGACGCAGTTGACGCGGACGACGTGACGCTGATGTTCACTCACGCGATGCGAAATCCTGCTGCTTCACATCTAGTCTCCGACAGGGTAAGCCATTTCATAGTATGCTCTGCTGCGATCTTGTCACGCTCTCACCGACTTGCATTGCCAAGCTTCGAGCTGCACTCGGTATGTTGCCGTCAATCCGATCAACGCCCCTCTCCCTGTCCTCTCCCAGCTTTATTTCCGCTATATCGTCGTCAAGAATTACTTTCCGGGTGTTCAAGCGGTTGCTGCAGCTCCCGCCGCTACGAACGTTGGTTAACCACCGAATGACGCCACACACAAGTGTCATCGATGAGCTGAGCATTCCTGTGTACCGCGACTTCGTGTATCGCGCGCGAAGGCAGGAACACAACAGGCGGGTTTTGCGACGTCTGCGCTACTACAATGAGACCAAAGTCACGCGGTTGTGCTTCCACACGTGGGCACAGTATGCCAGAGATCGCAAGACCGCTCGAGAGACAATGACTTTTGCATACACAATTACGGCACGAATCAAGCAACGCGCTGCTTTTGGGGCACTACGTCGACACGCACTAGCAAGCATCGCAGCACTGGAGATCCAGCGCGTATTTCGCGGCATGCGCGGACGAATGCGAGCTGAAGAGGTATGGCGAAAGATACAAGCTGTCCTAGCCGTGCAAGGTGCCTTTCGCATGCGAGCTCATTTCACGAGACATCTTCGAAAGCTGCGGCGTCAAAACCTTCTTGCCATTCGTATCCAGCGCGTTTATCGCGGCCGGTTGGGGAGAATCCGAGCACGACAGAGACTTTTGGCCTATTACTATCGTGAGATGGCGGCAATACAGCGGGAACGTGAGGCATTCCGCGAGTTCGTCCGTGGGGAGATGGCTCGGCGTCTGCAGCGCCTATTCCGAACAATTGTCGCCGACAAACGCAGAGCTCGACAGCTTCAAGAGGAGGAAGCGAAACGGCGAATCGAGTTGGAGATGCTGAGACTATCAGAGGATGCAGCACAACAAGCAGCACGTCACCGACGCGAAGTGACGGAGAAGTACGATAAACTGCGTGAAGAGGCTGACTACAAGGAACAACGTCGCCGCATCGATGGTATCGAGAAGCAGAATATAGTACACCGAAGGCGGCAGCGGGAGTGGGAAGCCTTCAAGGCCGAGAAAGTGGCGCGAAAGGAGGCTCTCAAACTTCAGGAGAAAGAAACCTACGAGCGTTTGAAGTCCCAGTGGGAAAACACGATCGCGGAGCAAGCTCGGAAGCGGGGCAAGCTGGTTGAGCAGCTACTGCAACTCCAGGAGGTCCACGGCGAGTGGGAAAAAATGCATGCGCAGCTCCATCAACGCGTCAAAGAACGCTCGAAGCAACTTACAGCGAAGTACAAGTCTAACGGAGTCGTGATTCCAAAGCGAGAAGTCATTGAACGTGCGCAGCATGAGGTTATGGCGGAAGAAACCGAGGACGAACGACGCAAAGTACGCAGCCAAACGATGCTGCTGCATTCAGTGTCTAGCTAGAGTTTCTAATGTGCTGTTGCGTTTGTGCTGTGCAGACGGAGAGCAATTGGTTACAGGCGGAATCGGACTTCTTGCAAAAGCTGGATAGCGATGAGGAAGAACGTTTGGTACGTGGTCTTTTGTGAAGTCTCGATGAGGGTCGCGTGCTTAACTTTGTCTGCATTGCTCCAGCTTGCTGAAAATGCCCAGGAGCGTGCAGCTCGCCAGAAGAGCGCTCTGAGCATTCAGTGCGCGTTTCGAATGTTCGCAGCACGCAAGTTACTACGTCGAATGCTTGCAGAGCTGTATGTGAAGGAATTCGACACTGAAACTCATGCACCAAGGTATCGAAACACCTTGACGGGGAAAGTCACGAGTCAGAAGCCAAGTGGGTTAGGCTCAGACGAGCTGAAATACGAAGACTGTTGGGTGATCATGACGGACGATGTGCTTGGTAAATGGTCGAATGTGCAAAATGCTGTGCCTTGTTTGGCGCCACTAACATTTTGTGGTGTTTAATTTCTGCTAGGTGCACAATTTTTCTACAATCCCCGGCGACTGGAACAGAGCTGGGCTAATCCTGACGACTGCAAATTCTGTGAGCCTTGCCGCACCAATGCTTCAACCACAGCATTTGCCGCAGTGTGGAACTCTCAAGACGACACGTATTTGTGCCAGGGATGCTACGAAAAAGAGTACGTAGCACGGAGTCAGCAAGGCGGTCTTCAGAGCGATGCCTACGCCGCACACGACGGATCCCGCCCACACGGACAGTAGTGTTGCCCAGCCGAATAACCCGATCAAGGCAGACTTTCGCTAGCGCTGACAGGCCGCTGTCCTTGTACTTCCCTCAGCCTTGTTTTTCAGCTGGCAGTGCCTAGATTTGACCCTCCATTGTGAGTACGCCGTCTGCAGCAATGTACAAAGTTGATTTGCGACTGTGAGCACGTATAACCGTGAAGCAATATTCGCTCAGGGCACTAGCCTACCTATTGAGTCGCGCGGGGGACTTCCCACGGTTGTTCCGCTCCTGTACCACACAAGTAGTGCACGCATAGTCAGCATTGTTCACCTACTGGGTGCAGCACAACACTTTCTTACCTTTTCGCGCGCTGTACAGCTGCAGCTGCTTGCTTTTTCCCTGTTGGCTCGACGGCCGGGTGGTCCCATTGCGTAATTCGCAAGGTCGGGTTACAGTAATACATCTTGCCCTTCGAGCGGGACAACCGAGCCTCCCAACCAGGAGGAAGGGGCAGTGCGTCCAAGTTGAAGGACTCTCTTGCTGCAGAAGCTCTCCGCAGTTCAGCATTCTGGCGGGATGCAGCGGATGATCCTTCCTCGCCGTAATACTTATCCTTCACGGCGGTGAGTCGATTCTTCAAAGACTCCATAGCGCCAGCACCAGCAGCACTGACCTCTTGCAGAAGCGACGGCCGACCGGCGGAGTCGCCCATGTCACTTCCAGAATAACGATTCTCGTTGTCGCTGTCGCCACCACTGTTGTGGCGCCACAACGAGGCACGCGACATACGTTGCGCAGACTGCCGAAGGAACTGCGCCGTTTCTGCTGTTTTCTGAGTGAGGGCTGCCTGCATGGCTGTTGAGGCTCGGCTAGCATCTCCATGATCGAAACCATCGTCAAACTCCTTCTTGGACCCCAATCTTCGGAAGACGGATCGGCGGTCTTTTCGCGTAGATCTTTGGCTTGAGAGCATCGGATCAGAGCCTACAAGTTCACGAAGCTTTACGCATTCGCGTTCCACCGCCTCGAGCTTCTTATCTTTCTCTCGAATCTGCACATTTAGTCAAGCAATCATTAGCAAAACTGCAAGGAGAGATTACTCATAATCCGAAGAGCTTACCGTATCTTGGAAGCCGCGGATTTTAACTTGAAAGTTCCCCGTAAGAACTGTTTGGTCAAACTTGAGTTTTTCGATCTCACTTTTCAGCTGCGCTGTCAGTGCACGCTGCTCTTCGTTTTCTTTGCGCAGACGACCCGCCTCTTCGTTAAGCCGGTTGATGATGCCATCGGCATCGGCCATCCACATGTGAGCTGTGGAACGCCCGCGAGACCGTGTCCCATTGGTCTCTGCGTAGAGCTGGCTGTCATTAGATGACGTGGACAACCGATCCTTTTTGAGCTCAGCATTTCGTCGCTGCTCATCATGCAGACGCTCCTGCAGCTTGCTTAACTGGTACTCCATGTCAGCTTGCTGCTTCTTCTCCTGAAGAGCCTTCATAAACTTTGGTCGCTCGTACTTCATGCGCAAGAACGCTTGGATCTTCACAGCACCCTTCCGCTCATCCTTAAACTGCTTACTGCGCAGCACAGACAACAACAACAGAAACTCAGCCCCACGCGGGATTGTTGAGTACCTCAGCAGAAATTGCGCGCTTACCGTTTGACAAAGCGACGAGCATATTTCTGGATAATGATCGCGCTCTTGTTTTTCTTTGCCTCAAGTGCGATGCAACGACCCTTGTACCCACGCCAGTGTGCTTGAAGGGCAATCACTGCACTCTTGAACGATTGGTACCGATTCATCATAATGACGCACCGAGCAACCGACTGAATTCAGAAGCGCAAGCGTTATGCGAACAGTTAGATAAGGCTTCCACACCATGTATACCGATAGGTTCATCCATACCTGTAACTTGACAATTGCTTGCAGCGTGCGGAGATAGCGGAGTCTGCAAGAAAATCCACGCATGTAGTGCTGCAAGTGCCGGGCTTGGAGATCCAACCTCTCCGCTTTTTTGTCCTCCATTTGCTCCAGAATTCCATACCGGAAGTAAATGCGCGAAAGTCCAATCTGGTATTGCTCCGGCGAGGACAATTCCATCTTTTTCATTAGCGCCTCGCACCTCTTTTTGACAGGGACATCGGTATTCCTGTGCTGCAAGTCGAAAATCCAGAACTTATCGACCAATTCCTCTAGCAGCAGTCTGTTCGGATACGCAACGCGCGAAATGCGGATCGCCTCGATCACACCAGCACATCGTAGTTGCGACACCACCATCAGCTGATCCATTTCGCTTGGACTCTTGTTCTTGTTCGGCTTAATGCAGCGCACGTAGTGCACCTTCGTTTGTCGGATACTGGTCATGAGCTCGTTGAGGTTGTCCTTGAATTGGGTGCCAACGTTTGCTACGGTTAGTGCACCTCCCGCAGCTCGGCCACCAAGACCCCGGGCATTGCTATTGCTCTTCTTCCGCGTGGCAGAAGGACTGGCAATTTTTTCAGCGAAAATTGTCCTGAGGAACTCCTTGGACGACCCTCGCATCAGGTCGGACAGGTCAGGCAGCAGTGCGTCTTTGTGCTTTTCAAGGAAGCCCAGCGATTCATACGTGACTGCCCCAGCATAATGCTTAATAGTGAACTGTGTGCGCGACGTACGCGGGAACTCGATGACGTCCTGTTCGTCTTTGTGAATAGTTGAGAGCTTGGAGACAAGAGACTCGTCGTTGCCCTTGGGTCGCATCACCTCGTCATTGAGGAGAGAAATGATACCAAGACGGTCTTCGATCACAGAAATCACATCCTGATTATCAGCGAAGTCGATGTGGCTCCAGATGATACCTTCGGCTTCATATTCGATCTGGACGGTCTTGAAAACATCCTGGGTGAATTTCTGCTGAAGTTTCTCGTTGGCGTAGTTGATGCAAAACTGCTCGAAGGAGTTATGCTGGAAGTGCTCGAAACCAAAGATATCGAGAATACCCACATGGTGGCGCATCTTTTTATCGTTCTCCAGTGACGTGTTAATCGTTTCGACCAGCCAGTCGAACACATTGGAGTAAATGGCCTTTGATAGAGCCCCGCGGCATTCTTCAGCTTTGTCCTTCTTCAAAAAGGCCGTAACCTTATCGCCGGCCACTGCAATCTGTCGTGAACACAGCGCCTTCTCCAGATCTTCCGCCGAGATACCCAGAAGCTTGGTAGCGTGCACCGCTCCTTGATCACCCGGCACAATTTCGGATTCTTCATTATTATTCTTCGCCTGAATCTCCACTTGTCCGAGGTGCAGCACACCTGCGAGCACTTCAAACAAAACTTCCTGGCGTTCCTCCATGACGCCGATAAGTCCAAGCGCCGTTTTGGTGCGCTCAAAATGCTTGTCATCCGACATGCCCTCGATCTTAATCGTCTTGTTAGCGCCCGTGTACGCGTAGCACTCGTTGGCGTCGTCCAAAAACCACTTCTCTTTGCTATCACTTGCTGCCAGGAGCTGGTAAAAAATGTGATAGTTGCGTTCTGCTTCTTCGTGCGAAATCACACGAGTCTTCTCCAGCAAGTACGTCCTGCATCTAGCTCCCACCAGCGTGCCGGCGTTGTCGAATTGCAGCTGCGTGAACTTGCCGAATCGACTACTGTTGTCGTTCCTCACGGTCTTGGCGTTACCGAAGTACTCCAGCAGCGGGTTCACCTCAATGATCTTCTTGATCGTGTAGTCGTTGAGTCCACCGGCGACCGACGCCAAGTGGTTCATAAGGATCTTGGTCGTCTCCGTCTTACCCGCGCCCGACTCTCCGCTCACCAGGATGGACTGGTTCACTTCATGGCGCTTCATGTCGTTGTAGGACGCCATGGACGTCGCGTACACGTGGGGCGGCAGCTCGTCCCGCGCCTTCGTAAGATACTGCGACTGCGTCTGCTCCGAGTAGAGCTCCGGCAGCCACTGGTACGGGTTCACGGCGATGCAAATGTCCCCCGTGTACGTGTACGGCAGCTTCTGCAGGAAGCGCTTCTTGACGTTGTAGAGGATGGCGGCCTCGTGCAGGTAGTTGAGCGCCGTCATGTCCTCGATGCCGTCCGGGCCCAGGTTGTCGTTCTGGTAGGGCAGCGACTCGAGCTGCAGGCTCTGCAGCAGCGCCTTGACCTTGGGCTCATTGAAGTCCAGCACGCGCTCCTCGTCCACGACGGCGCCGCTGTCGCCCGGCGGAGGGAACACGCGCAGCACGAGCGTCTTCTCGGGCCGCTTGGGGTCCGTGCTCTTGTCCTCGCGCAGGATCTGCGCCGGCAGCCACACGTACGTGTCGTCCGGCACGTAGCACTTGGTGCCGGCGCCCGCCTCCTTCCCGGCCGTCATGCTCTAGCGAGCAGAATGCGGAATGCAGAGTGATGGTCCTCCACGCGTGCGGAATCCGCAATGGCCACGCCTTGGCTCGCAGGCTTCGTTGCCTCGCGCTGATTTCTAGCGGCGCATACAAACTCCAAGATAAAACTTCAACTGCCAGGAGCTCATCTAGTGTGGATCACACCAGAAACCTCCTGCAAGGCATGCTATCCCCCCTCCCGGCATAATTGTATCTGCCGAGCGACACGCAGATGGAGGCGATCGTGCGCGAGCTCCAGAGCGATGGTACGTACTTACGTGGCATGCAATCCTGCGGCCCGCATCTAACACCTTCTCCGTGCTACTTTGACGCCGATGCAGCGCAGCTGGGCGTGTTCCTGAGCCCGGAATGCAACGTGAGCGCCATCGCCAGCGCCGTCGTGGCGCGCGACTCGGCCTCGCGCGACGTCAGCGGCGCCTCTCGACGCCGCGCCAGCTCCGCCACCAGCTTCACGGCAGCAGGGGACGACGCAGACGAGCCCAGTCAGTCGGAGCAGTTCGTGGAGCGGCTGGACGGCGCCGTGTTGCGCATTGACCGCGTCATCTCGGAGCACATCGGCGAGCACCACGCCACGCTGCTGGACCAGGTGGGGTCCGTGGACGAGCTGCAGGGCCACGTGACGTCCGTGCAGAGCTCCGTGGGGCAACTCAAGCAGTCGGTGCACTCGCTGCAGGCGCTGGTGCGCGAGCAGCACGAGAACTTGCGCGACACGATCCAGCGCTACCGCAACGTGGAGCAGTGCGGCGACATTGTGCGGCGCGTGCTGCGCTTCCAGCAGCTGTCAGATCGGGTCTTGGGCTCGGATTTGAATCATGCTGACGCGGCGTCGACGGGGGGCGTGGCGGAAAATGGGAGTGGACTTGCGGGGGACGCGAGGCAGAACGAGATGGCCTCGGTGGCTCTCGCAATCAGGGAGACGGAGGCGCTGGTGCAAGACGAGAGCTTCGAGGAGCTAAGTGTTGTGCGAGCAAAGCTGCCAGCTATGCGTAAGCTTAGCGCTAATTTGAAGCGGGAGGTGCGGGCAACATTGCGTTCCGGCATCCAGAGTTTGAGCCAGGCAGACGTGGGCGACGCGCTGCGCAGGGAGATGGAGGCGCTGGTGCAAGACGAGAGCTTCGAGGAGCTAAGTGCTGTGCGAGCAAAGCTGCCAGCTATGCGTAAGCTTAGCGCTAATTTGAAGCGGGAAGTGCGGGCAACATTGCGTTCCGGCATCCAGAGTTTGAGCCAGGCAGACGTGGGCGACGCGCTGCAGATCCTTTTCTACCTGGGAGACTTGGCTACAACAGCGCAAGCGTCGGTTAACGACGTGATTCAGGAGGTCGAGCGCAAGTGCTCCGCTGCCATTTCCGAAGACAAGCTTGTACGCTCGGGTGGGAACACCTCCAACGGGCTGGACTCAAGTAATGGACCCTTGTCTGGTAATATTGTGCAGAAGTCTGATCTGTGGAAGGCGCTTGAGGATGTTTTCGATGTCATCCGTGTCCACGCGCTCCAAGTCTGGAATCTGCAACGCGTGCTGTTAAAGATGGTGGACCCGGCATCCGGAAAGAAGTACCTGGATTTGGTACTTGAGCCGGACGAGCCATCCCTCTTCGCTACTTTTTGGGAAGTGACCTGTGCTATTGTGAGGGAGCTGTTCGCGTCGACACTTGGCTACAGTACAGCAGTGAAATCCGTGCTGATTGCTGAGTACCCTCGTATGCGGGAGCAAGCCACACGCGTTTTGAACGAACTGTACGCCGCAACAAAGCAGAGTGCGGGTGTAGCGTTTCTGGCGGATTCATCGAATTCAAAGACCCATACTGGTTCAGCAGAGCGAGAATTGGTGCCAATTGCGGGGTCTGCGGCCGATCGTACACAACTGCTTGATTCCATGGCGCCATTGTACGATGCGTTTATCGACCGCGCATATCGCCGAATGTCAAACCCAATCCAGCTCATGTTTCCTCAGAGCTCCAACTTTCACGCCTCGCCCCCCGGTCGTAGCGACATGCAAACATTGTCGCGCACAATTTTTTCGGAGTTGGAGCAGGCAGGCCAAGATCCAGTGCTGCTCGATGGTGCACTTCAGCAGGTGCGAAAGGCTGTTAATTTGTTCTGTTCTAACGTGAAGAGAATAATGCATCAAGGAAAGGCTGCCGCTGCAACATTGCCGTCGTATGGACGGACTCCTGCCCAGGCTCACAATGTTGGACTCGTGAATGTGCTGAGTATGCTGAACGATGCACTTGAGGAGGTGGACAACCGAATTGAAACTTCAGCAGCTGGCAATCAAGCCGGAGCAACATCCCCAGTATCATCAGCTACCGACTCCATCACCACTGGTGTGGTTACACTCAAAGAAGCCAAAATGCTGTGCTCGAGGAATCTAGCCCCGTGCCGTGAAATGATCACTGAGCTGGAATACGCCTTGCTAGGTTTTTACCTGCAGGCTCTTGCCGCGCTACTGGAGGGCATTTTCGCGAAAATGCATGACGAATCTTTCGGTGACCAGAGTGGTGTAGCCAGAGTGGCCAGCTCCGGGGGAGCACCGCGGAGTACCGGTGGCCTCCGTTCGTCTCAAGGCACAAGCGGCTCCAAGTATATGCAAGAGTTTAGCAATGCATTCGCAGTCGTACTCGAGGAGCATTTGCGTCGCCTACCGATCGCTTCATTTGCCACCAAGTGTCTTACGGATTTTGTAGAGCGCCTCATCTCGGTGTTCATCCGGCACGCATCACTAGTGCGTCCGCTTACAGAGAATGGGAAGCTGCGGCTAGCAAATGACATGGCCCAACTGGAGCTGCGACTGGAGAACATTGTGCCCCTGCGCAATGTCGGCGCACCGTACGAAGAACTTCGCGCTTTCCGGCACATGATTTTCCTAGACAACAGTGAGATTCTGCGGGATACTACAATTGACAAGATCCGTCCGAGCAACGTCTGGCACCACCTCACCTCCCGTGCTCCACCCGAGCTTCAATTGCCACACCAGATGAAACATTGGACGGCTTCCAAGTATATTGAATGGCTGGATACTCGTGCGGCCATTGGCCAGTCGTCGTCACCGTCCTCTACTCCACCGCCTTCGAGCGGCAAAGCGGCAGGGTTATCGCCATCGTGGAAAGAGCTGCCTCTTGGGTACCCGTGTCTGAAGTATTCTCGCCTGAGCCTGCAAGCTGAAAAGCAGGCTTGGAAGGAAATGGCCAAATGTCTTGATGCGTACTCTCAGCGCGTGAGCGCATCAACGAACTCAGAACTGAGTCCGATTTACGACTTGCTGCAGGAGTCTAGCGCAATTCTGTTGGCAGGGTACGAAGTGATGGTTTCTCGGTAATTGTAATGAATAGAGCGAGAACCGAGTGCGGTTTTGGTCGTTGCCAGCATGTTAAAGTTAGTAATTGTAATGAATAGAGCGAGAACCGAGTGCGGTTTTGGTCGTTGCCAGCATGTTAAAGTTGTGCCTATCGTTTTACTACATATCCACAGTTTATTTTTCAGGTTGGCTCCCTGGTTGCTCCCGGGCTTTCGGCTTACGTCTTCGTCTCGCCTTGTTCTTCCCGACAAAATTGGGAGGCTTCTCCCAGCGCGATTCACCCGTCCGAACGTTGTAGTAGAACGGCTTTTTGGCAACTGGGTCCTCGAACTACATGTACAACATAAACACAAACATTCGTCAATACCCTTTGATCATCCAAGCGAGAAGAATTCGACACGTTACCGACCTCTTTCCAGTAGATCAACTTGTCTTCGACAAGGCCGCTGCCGTGCCATGCCTTTGCGTAGCGCTGCTTGGCACGACGCTCTTCCAGAGGCGTTTTTGACGCGTGGTTCAGCTCTCTCACGTTGCTTTTTGCCAGGAGCGAGTGGGCAAAGCGATAACCGTACAACCTTACGAGTCGCTGTCGAATCTTCTCAGCCCGCTCGCTACTTAGCTCTCCTGCAAAAATCTGCAAGGTAACTCGTTTAAAACTTGCTTGGAGATCCTCGCTTGTCGCCGAAGTCTCTTCCTGAAGACACTGGATGTAAACGGATGCAAGTGCGTGGTTCGCGGAAACCCGCCATGCTTCATCCAAGGTTGAGCACTGATCGAAAGTTAATCTGAGAGTGTTCGGTTCTTCCGCGGTGTACGATGAAGCCTCTGCGTCGGACTTTGCAGGCTCACTTCCACTTCAGACACATGCACCGAACGTTAGTTTGTTTTTTACGGTTTACCTGGAAGGAAAGGTAACGTACGTGCATGGGACAACCTTGCGCGGGGTGGAAGCTTTTGAGCTTACACTGATATCACTTCTGTTGCTGAGCTTGTCGAGCAGTGCGGTTGATGGCGTGCTTCTATCAAACTCGATCTGGTCACTGGTAGGTGTCAGAATACCTTCCTCCCGGTTAATTTTCTGCTGTAGCTGAACTTGAGATGCTGCTACAATGTCAGCGACGGATAGGAAAAGGCTATCAGCGGGGAGGTGTGATTGGAGCTGCATGCGGCGCTGCTGCAGAAACGGATAGGAAAAGGCTATCAGCGGGGAGGTGTGATTGGAGCTGCATGCGGCGCTGCTGCAGACACTGCCACGTTTTAACGCCAAGAATTCGTGTTCGAATCACTCGCTGCATCCAGATGCACGGAAATATGAGTACTGCACTATGATTGTCAGTTATGGCACGGAGCGTGAAAAGCAGAGCGAACGTAGCTGCAACTCACCCGGGAATAACCGCACGACGTCAAATATTGAGGCAATCCCGTGGACCTTCCGGAAGCTTATGCGTGGGCTCGTCGAGTTACCCTCTTTGCTGGGGTCTTCTAGACGCTCATCGTCATACAGTGCAACCAACAAGGCCTTCAAGCTGCGTTCAAACGGGTCAGGAACACCCACGAAAAACGCGAGACACAGATCAATCTGCTGACAGATATCGGGATAAGTTCCACGAGTCGCTTGTTTATCGTCCACGATTTCGTTGTCGGCCTGCGTAACCACGTGCTGGCTCCCATCTTGTTCCTGTACGGAGCCGTCGTCGTCACTTTCGTCCGCTGCAGCTTCCGGTGGGCGGACAGCTTCCGCCACTGCAAGTTGCACAAGCTTCGGGTTCCACAAAGACAACAAAATCACGAGCTCAACACGACAACTCCCCAAACTTGTCATGCTTCTTCCAATGAACGACCACGTACCTCGACAATGTCTGCAGTACAAATGGAGAAGCACACTGCCATCAACTGCATGATATCCCAACGATTCCGTGCCGTATCTCGATGCGTCGCTTCCTCGGCATTCGGCAGCAAGAAACTCGTGAGCGGTGTGGCTCGTAGATTGCAATATCGCAAGAGCTCAGCTCGTGAAATGCTCGAGCGTCGCATGAAGTCGACGTGCAAAAAGCACTG
>JAIKVH010000152.1:0-19695 GCA_024679275.1 Phytophthora niederhauseri
TAAGGCACAATGTGCCGCTGGCTGTTGCTTAGATCCGCGCGCCCGTGTCGAAGCCGTTCTGGACCTTGAGGTGCTCCTTGATGAGCTTGGAGATGCTCTTGAACTCGGGGTTGCTGGCGTCGTTGGCCAGCTGGAAGATGGCCGACTCGACCGACGTGATGTAGGCGCCCGACTGGCGCATGCGCTCCAGGGCCATGGAGCGGTTGTAGCTCGTGGAGCTGGACACGGCGTCCGAGACCACGTGCACGTCGTAGCCCTTGTCCAGCAGGTCGAGGCACGTCTGCAGCACGCACACGTGGGTCTCGATGCCGCAGAGCAGCACGGACTTGCGCTGCGGCATGCTGGTCGTCAGGTGGCGCTCCACCTCGGGCACGAGCATCGAGAACTTCATCTTGTCGAAGACCTTGACGTCCGGCGCGTCCTCCAGGTTCTTGGAGATCTCGGACACGGTGCTGCCCAGGCGGGAGCCGTACTGGGTCGTCACCACCACGGGCACGTTCAGCAGCTTGGCCGCGGAGACCTGGCGGAGAAGGCAACTGGGTCGTCACCACCACGGGCACGTTCAGCAGCTTGGCCGCGGAGACCTGGCGGAGAAGGCAACGCCAAGAGCGAATAGGTAGGAGTCAAGTCAGCACCGAGGGGAAGGAGGGAGGGGAAGAAGACCGGACCATGGTGTTGGTGCCGTGGATGACCGTGGGCAGCTGGAACGTCAGCCCGCGGAAGACCTCAGACCATGGTGTTGGTGCCGTGGATGACCGTGGGCAGCTGGAACGTCAGCCCGCGGAAGACCTCCTGCACGTCGCACACGAAGAGCACGCTGGACTGCGGGATCAGCCGCCCCAGGCGCTTGGTCGCCGAGCTCAGAGCCGCCATCGTCTGCTGCGCTGCTGTGCTTGCTGCTTGCGTATCTGACTGAAGAGTGAGGGTCCAAGTTCAACCTGTTCAACCCTATAGAGTACTATTAGCTATGTAAACAGTACTCTATTTTGGATGGTTTTGACAATAGTTGTTACATATATCACATTAGGCTTCGATAATAACAAGCTTGTAAAATTCTTTAGTTTAAAAACACAAACTTACGGATAAAATGAGGCGGTGGGGAATTTGGAGGGTGCTAAAAATAGTATAGTACGATAAAGGGAAAAATATGCCCCTCCTTTCAATTGCATTTCAGGGAGGGGTACAACCATACTTCGCGGTGGAAGTCGAAATGGCAAGGAGATAAAGTACACGCCGGTGAATTTCTAGGCTTTCATCTACGCGTAATAGCTTATGGACGGCTAGAGATCTTATGGACAGCTAACATGGGTTTGACCTGCGTCGGCCGAGTCGCTTACACGCAGAACTTGGACTTGGTGGCGGCCGGCGTGACGGCGGGGGTCGGCTCCGGAGCGGGGGTCTCGGTCTGGGTCACATCGGGGGCGGTCGTCTCGGACTCGCCGTTCACGTCCTCGTTCTGCGAATGCACCTTGCCAGCGTTAGAGCCCGACGACTGCTGCACAGGGGCGTCCGTAGCAGGAGCCTCGGTGGCGGGGGCCTCGGTGGCGGGGGCTTCCGTAGCAGGAGCCTCGGTCGTCTCGGGAGCGGGCGTCTCCTCCGTGGTCTGCTGCTGGGTGGCGTCCTGCGAGGCGGAGGCAGAGGTGGAGGCCGAGTACGTCTGCTGCTGCTGCTGCTCCTGCTGCTCCTGGTCCTGCTGGGCCGTGGACGCGTCGCCAGACGGGCAGAAGGTCACCTCGAAGTCCGTGCCGAACGTGCACGAGTGGGTCTTGGTGTCGTCCTTGGGGTAGTTGTAGGCGTCCTCGCAGCCGTCGGCCAGGCACGTGATTTCGCGGCAGTTGTCGCCGTTCGTGTTGGACTTGGGCGTGACCTGCACGGGCGTGTTGAAGCCGATGCCGCTGGACGAGTGGTCCTTGCACTCCTGCAGGCTCGAGCAGTACTCGAAGCCGGCCTCGAGGTGCGGCGGGATGATGCCGATGTCGAACCAGGCCAGGTCTAGGTCACCCTTGGTGGCGAACTCGATGAGCGTGGCGGCGTCGCTCGAGCCGTTGCGGAAGTGGCCCTCGTAGCCCTTCTCGATGGTCTTGTCGACCGAGGCGCCCGACGCGATGGTCTCGCTCTCGTCCGTGTAGACGCTGGCGAGGCGCGTGTAGAGCTCAATGTCGCCCGAGCACGCGTTGGTGATGGTCACCGTGAAGGCGTCGGCGGAGGAGGCGAGCACCGCGGCGGAGGCACCGGCGAGGGCAGCAAGGCGGACCATTGTCTCTAGTGTTGATTCGGTGAAGACGACTCTGCGGGGCAGCGGGAAACTTGGTGAATGAGGCTGCAAGGCCGCTCTCGATGCGGACTTCCGACGCACCCACGTTATTCCCGAGCCGCCAAGCCACGACGCCGCAGCACGCCAGCGCCAGATGACCACATGCCCCGACTGGATACCAGGCACCAATGCACCTTCCAAGCTCACCACTAACTCAAGAAACGGCAGTGACAGGCTTGACCCCGATACTGAAGGCGAGTCTGGCGTGAACCTCTACCAAAGGGCTCATGGTTTCTGTCTCGCCAGCTGTGACCGCGGCGCGAACAACAAAAGCGGGGCTGGGCTCCCTCGGCCGACTAGGATCACGCTGCACTGCACGGCCGAAGCCAAGCAACATCACCTCGGCTCCACGAACGGTGGCGTTGGGTCGTTGAAAGTTTCAACGACCCAACTTGAAACAACTGCTGCGTCCTTCACGGGGCGATAAGATGGATTGCTCTTACCGCTCGAGGACGAAGTGTCCGCTGCGCTTCATACCGAGTCCACCGTAGCGTCCGCTTTACAATACGTGGTGCCGCTGTACAATGTTACTCGCGTTTGCCATGCTCGCAAAGTCAAACGGCGCCGCTATCACAGCGTTGTGCGAGCGCCCCAAAGCGATCAGCACTCGCTTCCAGCGGCGACAACCGACCATTTCGTGGCTGCAACGGCGTCGAGCCGAGCCGAGCCGAGCCTGTCTTCACGGCGTCGAGCCGCCATTGTCGACACTTTGGCGTCCGGACCTCTGGTCGAGCAGATGATATCATTCCAGCAGCAGAATTCCGCGACTGCTCTCGGTGCAGTATGTCGGCGAGCTGGGGCGTTGCGCTAGCCGAGCTCCAAAATAGGCTGCTGGGCTCCAGCCATGAGCGCGACGCAGATGTTGCCAGTCGACTGCCCCGAAAGAACTTGGCTCGCAAAGCAAGCGGCGTGCCCGTAAACCACTAAAAACAATAGGTAAGGCGGTGGGCAGGTGGAGGTTCAAGTTGCGATCTTGGTTGCGCGAGCGCGTTTAGCATTCGTTCTGAGTGGAAAATCGTCGGATCCCGTTGCTCGTTCTCCGTGGGCTTGTGCCGATGCAGAGAGCAGGCAATAGGGCGCATTTAGACGATCGACACTCGTCGCGGTTTGCACGGCTTGATGCTTGCATCGATTCGGATCCTTCATACCGACACGAAAAATCCGCGGTCGCCGACTCCCTGGCAAAAAACTGAGCTTGCTTGTCAACGGGTGGCGGCAAAGCGATCAGCCCCGCTGCGACTGCGCTGTCTGGATTTGAGTAGCTGCTCAAATCTACGCGTTGAGCCTTTTGGTTGATAGGCTCGTTGACAGGCTCGTTGACAGTGCGGATCGCGAGAAATGTGGCAAAACCGACTCTGAATGCTGCAACGAGACGGAATGACTCATTCCGCTGTGGAGTGTGCACCTCATTCCGAATGAGGCGCGCACTGCACGGCAATTCTGTCACCACTGGTCGATCTTAACTCCGTCAGCTACTTAGTACACCAGCACGAGTGCAGTCGCCGCAATGGTAGTGGTCGTCCTCCGATGTGGTATTTCGATCTGTAGCGAGAGTGCGTCTATTGCGACCGATCAGGTCACTGCGCCGGGGCCCCTCGCGCCAGTGCCTTCCTGGTGCTTTTTCCGTCTTCAAAGCGCGTTGTTACAATTCGGTAGTGGTCGTCCTCCGGTATAACGATCTGTGCGTCTATTGCGACCGACCAGGTCACTGCGTCGGGGCCCCTCGCGCCAGTGCCTTCCTGGTGCTTTTTCCGTCTTCAAAGCGCGTTGTTACAATTAGACCAGCCACCCTCGCCTTCCCCCGGCCGCCGGCGTCATGGTGCTCACGGACAAGCAGCGGCAGGACCTGTGCGTGCCTTTCCCTCTCTGTTCTACCTACTGCGTCCCCTCTCCCCCCCCCCCCCCCCCTCGCTCTAACGCTCTCCGTGCGCAGCCACCAGGCCATGCTCGACTACCTCGTGGGCATGGGCGAGCGCTTCGCCGACTCGGCCGCGGCCTTCGAGAAGGAGGCGGACGTGAGCAAGTCCAGCGACGGCAAGCACGCCGGCCTGCTGGAGAAGAAGTGGACGTCCGTCATCCGCCTGCAGCGCAAGGTCATGGAGCTCGAGACCAAGGTCGCGCAGCTCGAGGAGAACGCCAAGCTGGGCGGCGTGCTCAGCCGCAGGGACGTGCTGGGCGCCCGCCAGCGCTCCGAGTTCCTGCCGCGCGCGCCCGCCAAGTTCTCGCTCACGGGCCACCGCTCGCCCATCACGTGCGTGGCCTTCCACCCCGTCTTCAGCGTGCTCGTGTCGGGCAGCGAGGACGCCAGCGTCAAGGTCTGGGACTTTGAGACGGGCGAGTACGAGCGCACGCTCAAGGGCCACACGAACCCCGTGCAGGCCGTGGCCTTCAACGGCTCCGGGTCGCTGCTGGCCTCGACGTCCACGGACTTGTCCATCAAGATCTGGGACTTCTCGAGCGACGGCGACTACGAGTGTCTGCGCACGCTGCGAGGCCACGACCACAACGTCTGCGGCATTGTGTTCGGACCCGACCTCGCCAGCGACCGACTGTACTCGTGCTCGCGTGACAACACCATCAAGGTGTGGGAGCTCTCCACGGGCTACTGCGTCAACACGCTCAACGCGGGCCACAGCGACTGGGTGCGCGACGTGGCCGTGAGCGACGACGGACTGTACTTGGCGTCGTGCGGCAACGACCGCTCCATCCTCTTCTGGGACCTCCAGCACATGCGCGTGCTGCAGTCGATCCGCGAACACGAGCACGTCGTGGAGAGCGTGGTGTTCGCCAAGACAGGGATTCAGGAACAGGTTATCGAGCGGGCGCACTCCAAGAAGCTCTCGGCGACAGGAGCGCTCATCACGGCCAACGGGAACGCCTCGCCCGAGTCCGACGACCACGACATGACTGGCAGCTCGGCAGGAGAACCGACGGGGGCAGTCGCTGTTGCCAGCAGCTCTCCCCGCCGGATGAAGTTTCTGCTGTCTGGCTCGCGCGACCGAACGGTCCGTCTGTGGGAAGCCTTCAGTGGCATGCAGCTCATGCTCTTCGCGAGTCACGAGAACTGGGTCCGCGAGGTGCGCTTCCACCCCAGCGGCAAGTACGCGCTTAGTGCGGGCGAGGACAAGAGCATTCGCGTGTTTGACATTGAGGTGAGTCTGTTTAGTTTGTGCTGCGTTGGGGTGTGTTGGCGTGATCTGACTCTCTGTTACTTTTTACCTGCAGACTGGCCGGTGTGTGCGGACGCTGGACGAGGCGCACAGCCACTTCGTGACGTGCCTTGACGTCCACCCAAGTCTCCCGCTGATCATTTCCGGCGGCATCGACAAAATCATCAACGTGTGGGAGTGTGTATAAAGGTAGGGGCAGCGGCAGCCGCTCTCCAGCTTTAATCGACCTTTGAACCTGAAGATCACTGGCAGTGGCGCCGGTATTGGAGTAAAGTCGACTGATATCGCAGAGCTTCCGCCTAATGGCAACCCGTTGCACGCAATTCAGGGCGCGGCGGCCGCGGCGAAGACAGTGCGTTTAGCATGGCAACAGATCTAATTAGCTGGTGAAAGTCGACAAGTAGAGTTAGAGTAGGTGGGTAGGCAGCAGCAGTATAATGCTCTCCTGGTGTGTGACTGATTCTTCGTTGTTAAACGCGATTCGATCAAAGGCTGTGGCAGTCGTGGGATCACCACGATTCCTGTCCGCAAGACGGGAGCTCCAACCACCTTCAATCATGGCAAGGCTGCTTTGGTACACTCGTCCTCCTCTCGATTCCGTGATCACCTGTAGGATACCCTGCAGCAGCCAACGCACTCAATGACACGGACCAAGCCAGCGCGCAACACACAACGACGCTCATTTGTTCTCATCGAAATATTACCGCGAATTAAATCGGCCTACCAAGACTGGCGTCCTCGTCCCTTTATCCGGATCTCCCATTCCAGTCATTGCCGAAGTGGTCGAATCCCAGACGCTGCAGTCCGTCGAAGCGAAGATCAAACGACACGTAGTCTCCACGACGAGAAGACTCGAGAAAAAATCTGCACCACCGGCGCCTGTCAACAGTCGTCCGCGCTGCGCTGCTCCCCCCTCTGCCTTCCCTGCCCTGTAGAAATTGCCGTCCGTTTACTGCAGCCGAAGCGTGGCTGGACAGACTGACTCCGCTTATCTCAGGCGGCGAGCCTCACGCTCCCACTCGAGCAGGCACAGGATGTCGCCCTCACGCACGGGGCCCTTGACGTTGCGGATGATCTTACGCTTGTCGTCCTGCAGGAACTCCACGCGCACCTGGGTCACGTTGCCCGTGTTGCCCGTGCGTCCGAGGACGTTCACGACCTTAGCCAGCATGTAGTCACGAGGGGCATCCTGCCAATGGGTAAACACCTCCAGTTAGTCATCCTGTTCCTTGGGCTGTGTTTGCATTTGGAGGTGACTGGCAACTGCAGCGGGAGCGGGCGCCTCGGACGGAAGATTTGGCAAGCGTAGCTCTGCACTTCGCCTGACTTTGGCCTGTAATTGCGCGTCCCCTAGGCGTCCGTCGAGCTCGGCGAAGGTCGCAGCAGAAGCGCTCGCGTCTTCTCTTTTCGTTCATGCTACGCTCATCCTCCGGAGCCCGCAGCGCTGCAGTTGCACAGGCATCCAACCGGACGCTCCCAGCTTACCATTTTTGCGTTGATGTCGATGAGGTAGTGCAGTAGAATGCGAGGACTGGCGCGGCCGGCCGGCGCGTTGGAGCCACCAGCGACAGCCAGTCAATTTCGAGCAGTACCGGTTTGTACCGGTCGGTACGCCACTGTCTACTCGACTACTGTAGTCTGTTTGACAATGTCTAACTCTAGAGGGCACTAAAACTCCCCGGCCGAGTGGCATGGCTACACCAAAGTTGAAGTGGATCTACCAATCGCCTACGTGGAGCCGAACCGGGCCTGCCACTGCTGATACCTGCGCAGCAGCTGCTGCGCCGACGGCTTGGTCTTCTGCAGCGCGGCCAGCACGTCCTCGGGCTGCACGTGGCCCAGCATCTCTCTCCAATCCGCCGGAGACGCGTCTCGGCCCTGGTTGCTGCTGCCGGCAGCGGGCAGGGCGTCCGTGGTCTCGAGCTTGTCCATGAGACGGCGCACTGGAGCCATGCAGGCCTCCTTCGCCACCAGCTTAATGTCCGCTCCAGAGTAGCCGTCGGTCTGCTTGACGGCCTCGTTGAAGTCGAAGTCGCTGGGCGTGTAGGGCTCCAGCAGCGAGGCGAAGAGCGCCTGGCGGGCGTCGGCCGACGGCAGATCCACGAGCACGCGCTTCTCGAGCCGCCGCAGCATGGCCGCGTCCAGATCCCACGGCAGGTTGCTGGCCGCTAGCACGAACACGACGTCGTCAGTCTTGGCCAGGCCGTCCATCTGGATCAGCAGCTCGGTCTTCATGCGGCGGCTGGCCTCGTGCTCCTGGCCGCCGCCGCCGCTGTCGCGCTGGCCCATGATGGAGTCGATCTCGTCCAGGAAGATTGTGGACGGTGCATGGTGCCGCGCCAGCTCGAACAGCATGCGGATGAGCTTCTCCGAGTCGCCGCGGTACTTGCTCACAATGGACGAAGCCGAGATGTTGAAGAAGGTGGTGCGGCATTCCGTCGCGACGGCCTTGGCCAGCATCGTCTTGCCGTTTCCGGGTGGGCCAAAGAGCAAGATGCCGGTCCATGGAGAGAGTAGCCCTTGGAAGAGCTGCGGGTACTTGAGCGGCATCACGATGGCTTCTTTCAGCAAGCGCTTGGTCTCGTGCAGGCCGATGACGTCGTCCCATCGGACGTCGGGGTTCTTCTGGAAGATCTCGCGCGTGATCGTCTCCGCCAGAGGGCGAAGCTCCAAGTCGTGAGCAAAAGACGGCAGTGGCTTTAGAAGACGCTCTTCAATGCTCTCTTCCTGCCGCTGGTCGTCTGCTGATTGAGCTTTCTTGGCGACGCCGGCCTTAACATTCCGAGCCTGTGCTTGGGCCGGCTTCTGACCGACGAGTCCCAGGTCTACTGCCGAGTCATCTTCTGGCGATGGACTCGCATCCTTACTCGATCTTGCAGATGCAGCTTGTGATGCTGCGTGGCTAGCGTTGTTGTGGATCGTCCGCATAGCAACATTGTTCTCGACTCGAGCCTCTGTCGGCATGTGCGGAGACGTGTAGTCGTTGCGGCGAGCTCTCTTGGCCGCTGCTGTGGCCTTCTTGTCGTTCGCAGACCGAGCTCTGTCCTGTCCATCGGGCGACAACCGACGAACAAGTTTGGGGCGTTTGCCGAACTTGATCTCCTGGAAATCTTCGTACTCCTAGCAAACCATGAAGGCAGGTTGGTGAGAGTGGCTTGGAGATTACACGAAAGTGCCTCACGTACTTGCACGATGCGCAGCAAGTCGAGGTTCTCGACAACTTCAAACTTGGACAGAGCGACGCCCGCCTCTTGCTGGAGCTTCTCGGCCGTCTGTAGATACCCGTTCTCCGTGCAGTGCTGCAGCATCATGACCAGGACGTTCCGCCGGCGATCGATCAACCGCTTCTCTTCCTGCAGCGTGGGGCGAGTGCAGTTAGCGACCGGAGCTTCTCCCCCATGATGACAGAGCTACATACCGCTAGTCGACTTTCATTCTGCGCCTTGAGCTGCATCAGCGAGCTCATGGTGCCTGGTATTGTAGAACAGATCGGAGCTTACGTTTTGGTTTCGCGTAGCCGAATGCCCGTTTCAAAATAGGCGTTCAGTCGAGTGGGGCACCATCATCGACGAGGGGTATCCCTCCTCCTCAGTTGGCCCTGATCCTGATGCGCGTGTGGTTGCAGGCTATAGGCATGCACAGCTCCATCTTCTCGGTGAAGTTTACAATCACCACAACTCGATCTTGAAGGGCCGCATACCTGGATCCCAAATCTTTTGACGGAGTTCCCGAGGACACTGCGATGCAGGCGATCCACGACAACGTGACGGTCTTCGTAACTCAGCGCGAGCTTCAGTCACGCGTGCCCAAGCCGGACGGGTCGATCGTGTCCACTACCGCGCTCCAATACGTCGCTGAGAACGCTGGCTTTGATACCATCACGTTCCGCGTCGACTTCAGTGAATCGGCCAACATCAGACTGCACCACCCTGGGCCAAACGCATCCAACACGTTGCAGAAATTCACACAGGAGCTGGCATTCGAGTGCGAGCTCCATCCGTTTGAGCGGCGTGTGCTCGCGTACGTGGTCAAGAAGGCGAAAAAGCGGGCGTTTGTTCGTGTTCAATACACGGTGACGGCGGTGAGCACGCCCTCCATCGACGCAGTTGTCCAAGCCCAGCAAGAGAAAGCGACAAAACTACAACAGCTCCAGCAGCGCAGCAACCAGACGTTTAGGCACGTTAGCAAGTGGAATGCGCTGCCTCAAGAACCTGGGACGGCGATAGACCGAACGTGCGCCGAGATCAATCGGTACTTTCGCGAGTTTGGTGAAGTGTTTGTTGACGCTAGCTTCCCGCCTACAACAGAGTCGCTTTACGCCTCGGAGACGCGAAACAAACTATCGGATGGAGATTCTGCAGTTTACACGCTTTGTTCGTGGGAGCACCTGCACACTGTAGCCGACTCGTCGTGGACGTTTGTAGCTCCTAACAAGTTGCCGTCGAAGTCCTCGATCCAGGAGCTGGCCTCTGTGTCTTCCTTTACGTCGGGACTTCCATCGCAGGACTCGTTCCTTTGTGCGCTGTCAATAACCGCTCCATTTCGCGAGCTGTGGTTGCGTCGGTGGTTCCCGTCACTGGATGCTACGTCGGAAGTGGAGAACACGGCGGCCATCTCGGTGGCGCTCTGTAATAATGGCGTTTCGTGGCGAACCCTTCTTATCGACCTGTTCGTCCCTACATTTCCGCTTGGACGAGGTTTGATGGCACCACGCAACGTCGATGGGGAGCTGTACGCAGCCCTTCTACACAAAGCTTATGCGAAGTTGAAGGGCAGCTACGCGGCAGTATCGGAAATTCCAACAGTTGACATCCTTCGAGAGCTGACAGGGTGCCCTTGGTGTGTATATCTACCATCTATCTAGATTTCTCAGAGTTATTTACTTACTAACCCCTTATATCCGTAGGGTTTGCTGCTACGAAAGCTCGTATACTGAGATTAGTGTCGCGGAACCAGGTGAACAGCTTCGATATGCTGTGGAAACCGCGTTCTCACGACGGCGGGGAGCGGCCAACTTGCTAGAATGTGACGTGGCGTCGAACCTCGTGATTGCTACGCTTGGGAAGATCGACGTCAACCATCGCGCTTTTAGGCTCTACGTTTCTAGCGACGAAGTCATTCTACACTACGATTTAGGAACGTATCTGCGCGAAAGAATCGCCGGTAGTCTCGCAGAGTTCACTCGTGATCAAGATCCAACTTCGCTTCGTCTGTCATGGGCTCAACTCCACGAGCTGGAGCCTGTTGTGTGGACGCTTGCACTTGGTCGGCGCCACGAGCAACAAGTGCGACAACTATTTCTTCACAAACGTGGTGAAGCGAAAATTACGGTAGTCATCAGCGTTCCGACACTCTCGACGGTAACTTTCTCGAGCTTTTACTTTGCTCACTTCCAGGCCAGCGATGGTGAAAGCCATGAGAACCCAGCGATCAAGATGCAAATGAGTATCGCAGCGGTGGAGAACGATTTTTCGTTGACGCCACTGAATGCCCAGGACTTGGCTACTGCTTCAACTGCATACCGAAGACGTGATGGTATTTGCAGAAAGCAGGTACTGTGATGCATGTATCCTAGTTTCTGAGGTCTACGATATCTACCATTGACTCGCGTGCATGCATGAGCAGGAAGTGAGAACACTCAGTGCCGGCGAGTACGTCGTGACAGTATCAGCCGAGCGTCCAGACCGCACTGAATCACATCCAGGAGACCAACCTGTGAATGCTCTGCTGACTCCAGCCTCGGTTGACGATAACCTTCAGCTGGCTTTCGACTGTCTCGACCGTGGAGGAAACCACGAGCTGTCGGACACTGATATCGTCAGCTTCCTGCAGCTACACGAACGTGTGTCACCGTCACAACACGGCAAGGAGGCACTTCGAACATTTATGCTTCAACACGGGAGTGCGGGATCCAAGGACGAGAGGAGGTTGACGCTCGATGACTTCCGTGAGGTTTACCTCTCCTTAGCCTTGCGTGAGTGCAACGAAGCAAATGCAACCAGCAGCTCCATCCGCTCTCGCCTCCGGGAACTCGTGTGGCAAGACCTACTTCTCCTCCTGATATCAAACTCAAAAGGAGATGGCGATAACGCTCTAGACATGATCGAGTCGCGCACAGAACTCGATTGTCGAGATATCGTCGAGATCGCGTGCCGTTTTCATTCGGACGTGCCGCTGCTGAGCGTGGCCTCGCTGCCTGACGACCCGGGGTCGCTCAATGCTGACAGCAGCTTCAACACGCAGATATGAATTGTTCATTTTTGTTTTTGGAGTCAAATGATCTTCACTTCGATCGCGCTTATCTTCAGGTTCTGCTAGCTGGTGGGGTAGACAAACAGGCAAAAGGCTACTACATGCCGAAGCAGACGCCTCCGCCGGCCGCACGCTCTACCGCGCCGGCCTTCTAGGCCTCCTGCTGCCTCGCTCGCTGTATGTGGATGTGGTTGTGTGTGTGTGCGTTGCGTTGGGTGCGTCTACTGTAACTACTGGACTGGGCTCATGATACAAACAGGCTCAATGGGGCAACCGCGCGCGGCCTCAAGTGAGCTGCATCTTCTTCTGGAATTCCTGCGTGAGCTCGTCCAGCGTCAAGTCCGGGTTGGCCTGGAAGAAGTCCAGGAAGGCCTGCGCGCCGGCGGCCCGCTCGGCGTTGGTGGCGCCCCGCTCCTCGGCCTCGTAGACGAGGTGCTCGGCCTCGTACTGCAGCTCCTTCTTGTCGTAGTACTCGGGGTCGGCCACGCGCTTCATGAGGTTCAGGAACTGCTCGTACTCGCAGCAGGCCAGCAGGATCTGCACGAAGAAGCTCAGGCGCGTGTGCCGCTGCCGCTCCTCGGACAGCGCGATCTCCTCGTCGCAGCGCGCGTTGTACTGGTCCATGGTGAAGCCGCGCTCGACCAGGAAGGCCTCGATGTGGCTGTTGGCCGTGTCGATGAAGGCCTCGTGCAGCTCCTTCCACTTCCTGCAAGCGCGTCAGCAACACACACACACGACCGGTTAGACCTACAGGTAGAGCAAGAGGGTAGAGTAGAGGCAGGTAGGTAGGTAGGTAGGGCGGCTCTACTGACGGTTCGACTTGGTCCAGGTCGGCGGCGGAGGGTCCTCCCTTGGTGAGGAGGATGCCGAAGTGGCTCACGTGCGCGGCGCAGAAGTTGTTGATGGCCTCCTGGAAGTCGTCGCCGCCCACGTAGGCGGCCACCCACTCGAGCACGTCGTCGCTCGGCTCCATGTCCTTGACGAGCGGCGTCTCGTAGCGCAGCAGCAGGTCGATGGCGTCGAAGCTGGCCATGGCTTAAGTCGCGGCAGCAGGAGACAGAGAGAGGATCACGCCGCCAAGGAGGAGAGAGCTCGAATGAGCGAGTGTCTCTTCTCGGCGACTCACTTGATCTTTGTATGCGCTTGCGGTGCGAGGCGACGACAGTGCACCGAAAAGCATAAAATATGCGCTTCGAGAGGGACACAGAGACGAGGCGACATGGCTACAAAGCGGAGCAGTATCCAGCTCATGCCCAGCGAGCGAGCACGCGCTGCTGGCCCGCTGTACCCGCCGGGGCTGTCCTGCGCTCAGGAGACAGAGAGAGGATCACGCCGCGGAGAGAGCTCGAATGAGTGTCTCTTCTCGACTGCGCGGTAGCGAGGCGACGACAGTGCACCGAAAAGCATCAAATATGCGCTTCGAGAGGGGCGCAGAGACGAGGCGACATGGCTACAAAGCGGAGCAGTATCCAGCTCATGGCTCCGACGCCCAGCGAGGCCTTCGCCGCGAGCACACACTGCTGCCCCGCTGAACCCGCCGGGGCTGTCCTGCGCTGCGCTCTGCTGCCCAAGTCGAGGACAGCCCACCGCATGAGGCTTCAAGACGCTGCGGGTTTCGGCGCTGGCGCCGGCGTCGGGAATGAGTTCAGCGGTTGCAGAGACGGGAGTTGGTGAGCTCCGACGTTGAGGTGGCTCCGGTTCGGCGCCAGCGCTACAGGTATGGGGATGTAGCGGGCGGCGCTCACGTTGCTGTGGTGACCACGACCATGGCCGTGACGCTCAGTGACATTGGCCGCTGCAGGGCACGGAGTGAATGGCGCCGTTGCCGCTTCCGGTGCGTCTGCCCCCAGCACGCGCACACAGGCATGGGGATGTAGCGGGCGGCGCTCACGTTGCTGTGGTGATCACAACCATGGCCGTGACGCTCATTGGCATTGGCCACTGCAGGGCACGGAGTGAATGGCGCCGTTGCCGCTTCCGGTGCGTCTGCCCCCAGCACGCGCACGTTTCTCGTGTTGGCATCTTGGAGGAGCAGCACACTCGGATGTGCTCCAGCGTCAGCACTGCTGGGTAGCACCAGAAGCGCGTTCGGCCAGGGCGAGCAGTCTTGGGAAGAGAGAACCAGTGTGCGTCTGCATTGGCGATGCTGGCCGGGAATTTAGGGAGGACGACTCGAAACGTTGGCACTCCAACGCACACGACGCGGCCATCAGGCGGCATCAGGCTATGATAGCGTACGGAGGTCATAGCACTTAAGAATGTCAGAGGCAAGTTGCTTCACGCAGCAGACGCACAGGTTCATGCACCTGCCGTGTGGTTCCTCGGTCTCGAAGTCCTGCCACACCGAAGTGAAGCTGCAAATACAGTACTGTACAACCAAATCAGGGTAGGTAATAAGGGTACAAGGGTAATCGGAGGTAGATAATAAGGGCAGTCCCACCATGTAAATCGGAGTTCCGTTCTATTTTTATCCCATCGGCTCATTCTCAATTCGACGCATTGAGTTCCAATTCCGCGCTCAACTAAGTCCTGCCACACCGAAGTGAAGCTGCAAATACAGTACTGTACAACCAAATCAGGGTAGGTAATAAGGGTAATCGGAGGTAGGTAATAAGGGCAGTCCCGCCATGTAAATCGGAGTTCCGTCCTATTTTTATCCCATCGGCTCATTCTCAATTCGACGCATTGAGTTCCAATTCCGCGCTCAACTGCCGCGTAGCTAATAGCTCTCCGCATCAAGCAAGCAGCATGGCGTCGACGCCCTCCGCGCGGCCGTCGAGCATCGCCATCGACGACGCCAACGACCGGCCGCTGGACGCGCCCTCGTCCCCCGTGGCGGCCATGGTGGACCTGTCGCTGTCCCCCACGCCGCCGCGCGGCGCCCAGGAGCACGACGAGGAGGATGAGGACGAGGACTACGACCTGGCGTCCGCCTCGAAGCTCATCCCGCTGTCCATGACGGACTCGGCCAGCGGCGCGCGCCCGCTGCCGTCGCTGCAGTCGCCGCTCATGTTCCGCGACGTCCCGTTCGCGGGGCTCTTCGTGCTGCACCTGGTGCTGCTGCTGGTCGCCACGGGCGGCATCCGCTCGGCCGGCGAGCAGGAGGAGCAGGAGCAGGAGCGCAGCGACGTCGTGGGCGGCCTGCAGGACTCGCAGGTCTTCGTGCTGCACCTGGTGCTGCTGCTGGTCGCCACGGGCGGCATCCGCTCGGCCGGCGAGCGGGAGGAGCAGGAGCAGGAGCGCAGCGACGTCGTGGGCGGCCTGCAGGACTCGCACGACGACTCGCAGGACGACGCCGACGTGGGCGTGGCGCTGCGCTCGCTGTGCGTGGTCAACGTGCTCTTCGCGCTGGGCTGGCTGCTGCTATTTATTTTCTACTCCAAGCTGCGCTTCGTGCAGGGCTCGTGCGTCTTCTCCATCGCGGGCCTCTCGGCGCTGGCGGCCATGCTGTTCCTGCTCGAGTCCAGCGACGGCCTGTTCTGGGCCGTCGTCTGCGCGGGCGTCGTGGTGCTCGACTTGGCCTGGTACGTCCGCTCCAACCACGGGCTGGACTTCGTCGCCGTCTTCTTCGAGCTCGTGGTCGAGTTCCTGCTGGCGCACCCGGCGCTCGGATATGCCACGTGCGCCGTACTGGTGGCGTACACGATCTGGGCCAGCTGGATCTGCACGACCATCGGGTACGTTGGCCGGGAGCTGTCGCCCTGGAGCCTGTCGATCATCTACCTGGTCTTCCACTTCTACTGGACATCCAACGTGCTCAAGAACATCTTGACGATCGTGGCCTCGGGCACGACGATGATCTGGTACTACCGCAACGAATCGACCGAGATCTCGCCTGACGTGCGCGAAAACATCTCGGACCACGACTCGCCCAGCGATGCCAATGGCCAGCCGCAAGACGCCCCCGCCGATTACCTGGACAGGAAGGTGGTGTTGCACTACGCGCGCTGTGCGATGACAAGCTCGTTCGGGTCCATCTGCATCGGCTCGCTGCTGTGTCCCCTGGCTCACCTCGTGTGGAACGCGCTGCGCTGGGCCCGGCGGGACGAGTCGGTGCTGTCGCGGCGGTTCATGTCGCTGCGCTCGGAGCGGGTGGAGCACTTCATCCGCACGTACCACAAGTACTCGTTCGTGCACATTGCGGGCTACAACAAGACCTACTACGTGGCCGCGCAGGATGCGTGGAGGCTGATCGAGCACCACGGCGTGGAGGCGATCGTGGACGACGACTTGACGAGTCGCATACTGCTGCTCGGAGGCAACGGCTGGGCGGGCGTCATGAGCGCGCTGACTGCGTCGGCCCTCGCTGGCGCATCGACCCACGCCACCTTCTTCACGCTCACAGCGTTCACGCTCTGCTACACGACCATCTCGCTGGCCACGCAGGTGATAGCGGCCGTCATCAAGACGCTGTTCGTGTGCTTCGCCGAGAACCCGGGGCGCCTGAGCCAGCTGCACCCGCTCATCTACCACCGCTTCGTGCGACTCGCCGAGCTCAAGAGCTTCCGCGACCACAAGGCACCAGGCAGCACAAGAGCATAGACCACCACCACAGGACTTCTGACGAATCTCACGGCATGCAGAGGTAGAGTGGCTTGGACTGCAAGCCACCAGGTAACCAAACTGAATAGCACATAGGACACCGAATTAGCCTTACAGGCCTTGCAACGACTTCAACAGCAACAAGTACCCGCCGGAAATCATGGGTACGTCTTCGCGCGATGCGATTGGCCCATCCGGTCTGAGTTCGTTTCAAACGGTCAAGCTCACTTGTCGATAGTGGAGTGAGAAGGAGCAGACGGCCACGAGCTGCAGCGACGATGGAGAGCAGCTACCTGCGCGCCGCGATGGCGCTGTCGGCGGCGGGTATGGTGCTCGTGCCCGTGTTCGGCCTGCTGCTGCGCTTCCAGCCAGCGTTCGTGCACGGCCTGCGCGTGAGCTCCAGATCCGCGGAGGTGAACTGCTACATCGTCGGCGGCCTGTACGCGGGCGTGTTCCTGGTCTGCGCCCTGCTGCTGGCGCTCAAGACTCGCGGCTGCTTCGTCGACAAACAGGACGTCGCTCAGGACGACGTCGCCAGGAGAAACCAGCGCTACGGACTTCGCTTCGTGGAGCTGGAGAGCAAGGAGTTCGTCCGAGCCATGGAAGCCATGGACAGGAGGACGGAAGTGACGCGCTCGCCCAAGAAGACCCTGGAGCTGCCCACCAAGTTCCCGACCAAAGCTGATCCAGTGTAGCCGACGTTGGCGCACGCAGCCTCCTGGACCAGGTGGTGACAAGTCGACGTACTGTAGTTAGTTTAGCCAAAAGCACCAAGAGCCGACGTCTATATGAGCCCTCGAAAGTGCACGAAGTACAATAGCCAAGATCACGAAGAAGATGAAGACGATGAATGGAGATGATGAAGAAGAAAGAGCACGTTCAAGCTCAAACAACTTGCTGTGCGCTTAGCCTACGTTAGCACTTGTAGACGAGCACGCCGATCTCGCCCACGTAGAGGTAGAGCATGTGTCGCTGCTGGTAGCTGATGTCGAAGCCGTAGCCCTCGCCGATGAAGCAGTGCCACGACGAGCCGAACTTCTTGTCCATGCTCTGCTTGATGAGCTGCGCCGCGGCCTCGTAGTTCTTGACGGGCACGTGCTTGTCGCACGCCATCGTGATGATCTCGATGGTCTCCGTGCACACCTCGGCGGTCATGTCGTTGTGCTTCAGGTGCGGCCGCGACGAGATCTTGCGGTACTCCTGCTCCGTGATCTCCGACGCGGCATCGTTCTTGGCGGCCTCGGGCATCTTGTCTGGTGTGCGGCGCCTCTCGGGAGGAAGTCTACCAGCGAAAGTGACTCTTCGAGGCGCTCTAACCATAGAGCCTCTAACCAGTCTAGCTAGCCATTGGTAAGTCGCCAAGACTACCGCAACAGCAACGATCCTGGCCCGCAATACTGCAGCTTTGTGTGTCTCGAATTCATCGCCTTTGAGTACGGGAGTACATCGTCATGTACTCCCGTACTTGAAGCTGTCATTAAATCTCTTGGTTACGTACTGGATGTCTGCTCGAACCCGCACAACTCAACCAGCATCTGGCAGCTTCACCTTCGTATCGAAAGGTGCTACGTGAGTTGAGTCGGTGCATTCCGCATCGGGTGATTAATCGTTTGAGGCACTGCAGCGCCCCACAGAGTGTCCCTCGTCCGTCTATCGCTAGAATTCTGTGTCGCGTCCAGTGCGTTTTCCGGCAGGCCGAGCGAGTGAGGCCGGACAAGTCCTGCGAGCCTCCCGACGGTGCTGACGGCGTTCAGAAACGCCTGCCCCACTGCAGTCGCGCGCGTGGCGATTGCCCTTTCAAACGCTCGCGCGTGCTGCCTGCTGGCAATGGCGATTCTTCTGGTTGACGAGGATCCTGGATCGAGCTTCTGACAGCGAGTATGACTGCTCGTCCTGCGCGGTGATGGTCCAGCACTTACGACGGCGCTCGACGACGGCCGGCGCGAATGAATCCAGAGGTGGCAACTTCGAGCAATAAAAGGAAAGGCCCCGAGGCACCGCTCTCGCAGCTCGCAGCTTGGAGCTTGGACACGTGTGCGTCTCGCTTCTTATTTCGTTGACGCGGACCAATGCAGGCGAGAGGAGCTTGGATCGATCCAAGTCGAAGTCATTCCTCAACTTGCCATCGCATAGCAACATCCGCACCGACACCCAAGAATGCAGTTCACTCGCTCCGCTGCTCTCGCCTTGACTGCCACGGCGGCGCTCGCATTCAAGTCCGCCGGCGCGCACGGGTACATCTCGAACCCGGCCGCCCAGTTCGTCGACTCGACCAAGTCGACGTACTACGCCAAGACCATCACCGCCGACGTCAACAGCGCCTTTGGTGGCCTCAAGTGGGACGACAGCCCGGAGGCCAACACGGCCACCTTCACCTCGTCCTTCGCCAAGGCCGGCTACTCGTCGCTCCGGGACATGCTCGACCAACAGGTGACGGACTGCGCCAACACGCGCACTGACGTTTCGCCCGTAGACGTGTCCGGCCTCACGACCATGAGCTGGCAGAACGACCAGGAGCAGAAGGGCTTCATCGACTCGCACCACGGCCCGTGCGAGGTCTGGATCGACGACACCATGGTGGAGCACCAGGACGACTGCGTGGCCAAGTACGGCTCCGGGTACCCGGCCAAGGTGAACGCCGACTTCTCCAAGTGCTCGGGCGACTGCACGCTGCGGTTCTACTGGCTGGCGCTGCACGAGCCCAACTGGCAGATCTACAAGCAGTGCGTGCCCGTCGTGAACGGCTCGGGGGCTCAGACGACGATGGTGCAGGGCACGGTGGTGCCCGCTGGGTCGACCACTGAGACGGCCAACGAGAGCGACAGCGGCTGCCAGAACCGCGCTCTCCGCACTGCCGATGACGCCCCGACGCACCTGGCCAACGGCGTCAAGATCGACTGGACCGACAACCGATTCCTCCGCGCTTTCAACGAGTTTGCAGCGGGCTTCCAGCTGAGCGACTGAAACCGACAACCGATTCCTCCGCGCTTTCAACGAGTTTGCAGCGGGCTTCCAGCTGAGCGACTGAGTTAACTGGTAGCATTCTAGCGAGGCGACTGTGCAGTAGACGACAATAGCGGCTCGACATCAATCGGTAGCGTAGTGTGATTTGCCATCCAAGGTATCCGAATCTTAATGTGAGTGCGTATCCTGTATCAAACCCTGTCCTTGGGTCATTGGGTCATTGGGTCATTGGGTCATTGGGTCTTGGTCTCGCAAACGATTGCAGCAGGTCGACTGGCGAAATGACAACTGAAGATTAGTCTGAAGATTAGTCCCGGCGATTGTTGACGCAAGTTTATTTATCGCGTACCCTTTCGAGGGCATGGTCGCAATTTCCCTTCAGAGGTCGAGCGCGCGGCACTAAAGAGATATGATCTTGAGCGCCTTGGATTGAGAGACCGCGAGTTCTAATTC